>JABUQX010075398.1:15000-38510 GCA_015478945.1 Trachelipus rathkii
TTTATAATTTTAATTTATCTTTAATATATTAATAAATTATATAAAAATTAATAATTTATAATAAATTATATTATAATATATTACAGTAATATTATTTTATTAAAGATTAATTTAATTTAATTAAAAAATTCATAGATAATATATACTTTTATAATGTATGATAAAACTAATGATATAATTAATTGCCAATAAATAATAATAAATAATAAGTCAAAATTAAACTCATTAAACTAGTATTAAAGTAGTAAATGTTGAATTTACAAATATATAAGCATAGTAAATTATTTAGTTAATTAATTATTAATATACTATAATTCGCAAAG
Source organism: Trachelipus rathkii (assembly GCA_015478945.1). Taxonomy (NCBI): domain Eukaryota; kingdom Metazoa; phylum Arthropoda; class Malacostraca; order Isopoda; family Trachelipodidae; genus Trachelipus; species Trachelipus rathkii. The sequence goes on from JABUQX010075398.1 coordinate 15,324, forward strand.
AGAGGGTAAATCTTGTTGTGCGGAGAAACTCACTACATAGTAAGATCAAAATACAAAATGATATAAGGTTTCTTTTACGTATGCCAATATGACAAATACCAGTGTTTTAAAGCAGTATAATTAAGCTTCTCTATAGGCACAAATCGGAAAGTTAACTTCCTGTTCAAGTGTTTTGAATATCTTATGGTAAATGTTATTGGATGAAAAATTAAAATATAGTAAATATAGAAGAATATGTAAGTATCTAATACGTTAACATTAAAACATTATTTTGAAATTGAATAAAAAAAATCGAAGTATATTTGAATTAATTATTAAAATTATATTTATATAATAAATTATAATATACATTAGCTGCATCATATTATATATATATAATATAACTTTATTTATATTTAAAGTAGATAATGATAATAATAGAGCCCGGTCATACTAATAGCAAAGTTATTAGATATCGAAATAGAAGACCGGAGTTTTTCGCCCCTGATATAAAATAAAATGTATAGTACCCTTGGTATATATATATATATACTTATTGCCCTGGTTTATGATATTATTATCCACAAAATTAGAAAATATACTGTCCTTAAGTAGAATTGATTCATTATAATAATAAATTAATAATATATATATATTGAGTGGAGTATGCCCTATATTAATAAACTCATCACACTTATATATAAATCAATATATTAATATATAATAATATATAATAATAATCATATAATATATAATTAAATAATAATAATATTATTATAATATATATACAGGCGTATAAATGTGTACCTACTACTTTTAGAAAATATACTTCCTTAAGTAGAATATAGTTTTCCGTTGTAATAAAATATATAGATAAATAAATGTGTCTAATTAAACAATTTAGTCCGAAGAAACCGGTATCCCGAGGAAGATTACGATATCATTGAACCTGCGATTTAACGGGAACGTTTCTCATTTTCTTAAATTTTAATTTGCGAATAATGCAAGTTAAGACATAAAATTACATTCAATTTATTTAATTATAAGTAAATAACATATAATATATACTGCACAGAAGAAAATATACAACAGAATTAGTACGAAAGACAATGGTGCACTAAGGTGAACAAATTAGATTAATAACATGAGCAAATCCCAGTGCGTAAATACTAGCCTTCTTATCTGCGACGTGCACCTGACTGATTCGTCGTGACACATGTTCAAAATATTAACTGTGTGAAATAGTGTGAAACCGTGAATAATTGTGTCACAAAAGTAATGATCAGAATGATGTCGAGCCCTTAATCCTTCGCTGACATTTCAATGTTGCCTATGTGTAATTAAACTCAATAATGATAATCAAAGGTTAAGATCTCCAACTCTATAAGACATCAAGTACTTGTTAGGGATTCTATTAGAAAATCTCGGCGGAGAGTCACTCAAATGAGATTAGAATAATAATTGTACACATCTCCTACGAATCACTATTCGATACAGATCGTATGCTGAATTTTAATCATGACTAATAGAACTCTCGACGATATCGAAGTCAGGCTCAAAATAAATATTTCCATATCCTGACTGGAACCTATTGAGGAAAGTTCTCAGAGTGAACTTCTGATAATTCACTCTAAATATGAAATCTAACTCACCAAGGTACAGAATAATGAAATTCTCTCAAGCTCGTGAAGTATGTCACATCTAGCTAATAACTGCCGTTCACGAAACTAAATAATATATCACTCCTGAATAGCTCCTACTAAGAAACCTTCAAATCTCAACGGATGGGACATTCCTGAGCGCTCAGCACGAACTAGCTATTTAATGCGTCATAAACTCTGCACCACCGGATACAATTATCAGACTAAACTTCGCGTCAATTCGTTTTGCGTATCAGAACGACATCATACAAGTGATATCCCCCTTTCAAATACTTATAGGCAAGTCCTCTCAGATAGCGACTAGACTATTTCTCCTCTCATTCTTTCAGCTTGTTTCCAGATATCACATAGTGTGTGATGGCGAGTGAGTAGGAGAATAGTTAAGAATATGCCGTATGAAGTTCTGAAACTGTATACGAGAGTCAATTATAACATCTGAGAGTAAGGCACGAGTCGGCATATTCCAAGAGATAAACCAACTTCACTGCATGAGCACACAACAGCTCACTGAGGTCGATAAATGAGGTAGACAGAAGGTATAATAGATGGTTTTCTAGGGAGGTCGTGGAGATTCAGTCCAGAAGTCCTCTCAGACGTCGATGTTTACGCCCTAACCACTTCCAAACGTGTTAATTTTTGCTCAGTATATGGGCATAGCTATAGTGAATTTATCTCAACATACTGTTAGTGGTTTTCTGTGTAAAGTTTTTCTTTTCGCCCACGAAAAATGTATAAGATTTTTTTGCCTCGGACAATTGTGCCAGAGCCAGTAAACACCACCATCTCACGGGCTGAGCCCTAGAGGTTATTATGGTGGTTTCTAATTACATACTAGTTTAAGCAGATACACTTAGTAAGATTGATGAATACACAAAAAAAGCCAAAATAAGCGGCGCGCCAAGGAGAGAAATGAGCCTCACATTTCCCTACCCGACCTCGTGTGCAGAGAACCTGGGTACATTCCTTGTGTTGAGTGATCATACAACTGAAGAACTATAGAGCGGACAAACTTTATAATATCAAAGCTAAAATACATTTTAATCAAAAAAGGAAAAATCAAATATTATTAGTAGTAAAATAGACTCATCTAAGTTCATGATATACTCGAGTGCGTCTATTACTAAGGACACTGAGGGTAGCTATGTGAGAGTAGGTTAGTAGTACTAAACAGTAGAGTGTTTGCTTAGGAATAGAGAGATAATAAAGTGTGATATAGATAGAGGAGTAATATTAAGAGATAGGTTGGAGGTGAGTAAGAAGAAGAGGAGGGGTCCAGTAATACAAGAGGAAATACAGGATAGTGAGGTATATACACGTGAGAATACATGCAGCTCACATGGTACCATTACGTAAGTATTTACGAAAATGTCACTGAGTCGACCAAAGGATATACTACACTCAGTGCCTCTCTCACTTGAGCTAGCATCATTGTCATCCGTTATTTATGCCAATTCAACCTCTATCGTGTGCTCACATCTTCGATGATGTCATGTGAGCTCTTTAATTCTTCGACTGATTAAGGATCAGTGACCATCATTAGAGGCATAATTAATATCAACTATCTGTCTTTAGGAAAGGTCAAAATGTCTCACTACGAGACTAGTTTTTAGGTATAAGCCAGTTTCTCACCTCTATTATTAATAAAGTCTTCTCATTGTCAATATATAGATATATGATAGGTAGAAAGAAGAAAGGTGAAGAGAAAAAGAGAAGGAATAATGAAGAATATAGAGAATGGATGAGAGCGAGAAAGGAGGTGTTCTCTGCTTTGATCATCTCTCTCCTCTCTCTCTCTCTCTTACTCTCTCTCTCTCTCTCCTCTCTCTCTCTCTTCTCTCTCTCCTCCTCTCTCTCTCTCTCCTCTCTCTCTTCTCTCTCTCTCTCTCTCTCTCTCTCTCTTCTCTCTCTATCTCTCTCTTCTCTCTCTCTCTCTTTGCTTGTTCAATCCTTTTTATTCATTTTTTTTCGTAGATATTCCTTTCCTTTTAATAACGCTTTCTACTTTCAGGCCCGATTCCTTATACATTATATATATAAGTATATAGTATATATAATGTATATAATAATATTATATCATATTTATATTATATATATATGATATAATAATATATATATATATATATATATATATATATTTATATATATTGAAATATATATTAATATAAATATATATAATATATTATAGTAATATATATATTATATATATATATAATATTTATATATATATTATATATTTATATATAATAATATATATATATATATATTATATATATATAATATAATATATATATATAATTATAAATTATATATAATATATATATAATTAATAATATATATATATAAGGTATAAATATGTTAAGTTCACTTAATTATATAATATATTAATATATATTATATATATATATATAATATATATATATTATAATATAAATATTGATATTAATTATATATATATATATTAAATTAATATATATCATATATATATATATATTAATAATATATAATATATATATAATATTATAATGTTATATATTGATAGTATATATATAATAATAATATTATAATATATATATATATATTAATATAATATATTAATATATATAATAATATACCTCGGGTATATATATATATATATTATATATATATTATATATTATATACTTATATATATATATATTAATATATATATTATTATATAATATATATTATATTAATATAATAATATAATATATAATATTATATAATATATATATATATATATATATATATATATATATATATATTATATATATCATAAGTATATATATAATTTATATATATAATAAATAATATATATAATATATATATATTATATATTATATATATATACAATTAATATATATATTTAATATATTTATGATTATATAATATATATATATATATATAATATATATAATAGTATACTTATATATATATATAATATATATTATTTTAATATATTAATATATTATAATATAAATTTATTTTAAAGATCTCATAATTCTTCGATATCTTTACTAGTACCTGTTTGTCTGTTATATCTGCCCGTATATATAGATTATATTATATTAAGTCTCAAGGTTTTTCTCTTATTGTATGTCTCTTTCTCTTTCTCTTTCCCTCGAGTACCCAAACTATCTATATCCCCACTAGTCGTACTTATGTTATTCTCATTATTATCCTACATATATAGTTCTCACAATGAAGCAATACTCTACCTAATATCTCCGACCTTTTCTACTAACTCACCGATTTACTCTATATAACCTCACTATGAATCCACGCCTTTTTGTGACTCACTCACTCAGTACGCTACCTCACTGACCGCATAGTATATAGTCTATTTTAATTGAAATTCCTGTCTCTGCACTCACCGTAGTACTACGTTATGCATGTCAAGCTATTTATATCTCAATATAATAGTAGTCAGGCTTCTGTCTCGAATTTGCGGTGAGCTTCTTTGTTCTGAATAGAATAGTCATACAGTGTATCGGAGATATCTCACTCACTCGCTTGTCAAGGCACTCCAGTAATATATAGACCCTTTATTAATGCTCAGAATTAGGTAACGTATGCTATATATAATTCCTCTATTAATGAATTTCGTAGTGAGGAGAAAAATTAAGTACCAATATAATACGTGACAATATTGTCCTATAATTCCAACTAAATACATAAAAATTATATATATTTAATTATATTATAAATATATATATAGTATATATATATAATTAATATATTATATAAATATAATATAATATATATATATATAATAATATATATATAAAGTAAGCAGTTAGTAAAAAAATATTACTGTTTAGTTGTTATATTATAAAAAACTATTTATTTAATTATTATAGTTGCGATGGTGAAATAGTGAGATAAATACGTTAAAGGATGTCTAAGTAGAAAATTGTGGTGAGTAGAAATAACTATCAAATTACCTCTGAGCCTATTATAGAATTGCATTCGTATTACAGACAAGGTTTAATCTGTTTGTAGACGAATAACGATAAGACACACGCAAAATACTAAATATGGAGGCGAAGTATTTTAGGAATAGTTCTGTCACTCTAATGGATTCTATAATACCGCTACACAGAATAGATTGTCGGATTTATATTGATGATAAATTAAATTAGTTTAATTAACCATACAAATTTAACCTCAGCTGTAGAGACTGTTTCATGGCAAACACCTCTCAGAGCAACATATGTTGTACTCTTACTGATACTCGACGTAATATATAAAAGCACGAGGCTCCACCGTATCAAGGACGACTACTCTCACCCAAAGATGTGTACAGAGCTGTCTTTCGCTTATATATTTTATGCTCTTCTCCTCCTTCAACAACTTCTCCCGCCAAACACTGTTTGGGCCACCCAAGATTCTTTTTTCAGAGTTTGCGTTAAAGATCGACTCACACACACCACATCCCCCTGATCGACACGTAACGTGCCACATCGACACGAGCACGCGCGCGCGTCACATAATCGTTTCACAACTATACTCATCACAGACTCGTTATTTATCATATCATCTATGCGAGATGTATTTCATTGAGCCGTACCATAATTATGGAATTATTATAGTTACAGTTTGGAAAGAAAATATCTAACATTATATTTTTTTTTGCTGTAGCTTTAGTAAATTTTTTAAATAGCAATATTTAACATCTAAAATATTAAAGAACGAGGGAAAGGATAAGGCTGGTGACACCTAGAAGGTATGATCTACGCCTTGATGGGATCTCCGATTTCGTTGCGTTTAAAACGTTCTGATCCAATCTTTTCTGTGAGCACTGGATGATGAGTGCTCAGTGGTTAAGAGAATCGAAATGGTAATATGCTTTCTCATCGCATAGCCCGGTGGCTGGTTTCCTCAGAGAAAGTACAGTTATCTCCCTTTACCTTCCCTATTTATATCCCCTTTGTGTCTATCATTGGTTACGGCATATAGTTTATTTATCATACGCATAAGATATATATATAAGATTTTATATTAATTTATTTATATTTTTTATTATTTATTTTTAACTATTATATAAATAATGAATATAATAGTAATAATAATAATCTTTACTATTTTAAAACTACTCTAGCATAATAAATAGTATAATTATATTATATATTATATATAATAATATTATAGAGAGAGAGAGAGACAGGATGAGACTGTAGAGGAAAGCAGAAGAGAGGGAGTGTTGGATATTCAAATTAATTATTTTAATTTTGTAGCCATCCGAATACCTCTCCTATCCTATGAATTGGGGGTGTTTCTTAACCTATCCCCTCCAGTAAGGTTTCTGTGGTTCGGGCAAATTGAGACATTTCAGTATTAAGTATATATATGATGATACTCAGGGTATATTATAATATATAGTATAGAATATAGATATATATACTTACTTACTATTATGATTCCTCCCTCTATATCATTATGATTTACCTATATATCTAGTATACTTATCATATAATTATCTCCTGTGAAGCCGATTTAGATCTAGGGAATAGCACAGCCCCCTAAATTATTAAGGCTATGAATAATAGTCCCATTGCTTTACTTCTCCGAGTTGCTTACAATGCATTTGAACTAATTCTAGCCACAGTGGACGTGATTTTCAAAATGCCAGATCAAAATCACAAAAGCCTTTTTACTTGCTGAAGTAATAGAATTGAACTAGAAATGGGATTTATATATCTTTATAATGTATATTGATTGTGTTGTATGTAGGTTAATCCTAATTTTTTTTGTCGATATATGGTGTTATTGAGATTTGAGTAATTCATTTATGACCCTAAAACTTGTAATTAATTATTACGGTAACTACAATGTCTAAATTGGAAAAACTACCTCGATCCTCTCCTTATACAGAGATATTAGAACTCTCAGCTTCCTGCGTATTCTCACTTGAGGCCCCCCGTGACTTTTGGTTTATAGTTTATTGATAATAATACCTATAATATTGTATTATATGATAAATATATATTTATAATATATTTATAATGATAAATATATTATATATATATATATAGTTATTAGGTATTGATCTCTGACACTTCATTAATATATAAATGATATCCTATATAATTTTTATATGTAGTATGTGTATAGCGTAAATATATAAATATATAGATAGACTTATCTCATGGCTTATTTTACTTTAGGACAAGAATTAGTATATTTAATTATATATTATAGCTATTCTTATTTATAATTTGATATAATATGGTTAGTATATACTATTTTAATATATGTACTTTATATAGTTTTAAATATACTACTGTTTAATATATACTATTGTAAATAGATAGAAGATAATTGAAGATAACTTATTATAAAATCGTCTTTGATTTATATATGGATATTTCAATAAGAAATATAGTTTCGCATACTCACGAGTGGAGATTATTGGCTATAATATCTATAAGGTGAGCGTATTCTCAATTATGTTTGCGCTCTTTTTATCCTGCTGGTAACAGAGTAACAAAAATTCTTTTTCTTCCTGCGTGTAGATACTGTGTAGAGATAAGATGATGCTGAGATATATTAGAGCAAATTAGAGGTGCCTTTTGGAGCTGTGCAAGAATTTGGAGAGATCTCTAATCTTCAAATTGTAGAAGAGAGATTATTTATGTTCTTATTCAGAGAGTGATGGTCTCGTTTAAAGACAGGTCTTCTTCTTCTCTAGGTGGATTCGAGCTTTTACTCGCCGCCTGATTCGGTGAATGAGGTAGTGTGCATAATCGACTAATCTTCTTGACCAGAGAGAGGGCTCTAGATCATAACTTAAATTGGAAATATTAACTCATCTTCAGAACAACATGCACTGGTGAGCTACCACTCTATATATATATCGTAGAGTACGCGGCTCTCGAAGGAAATGAGGAAACTTTCACTTACTGGCCGTTAGCTGCCTATATTGCGTGAGAGATTTTCCACCAACTTTTTAGTCTCAGTGTAACTTCTAGGTATTTGCTCTCTATTTCAACTCGTGATAGATCGGTTTGCGTCCGGACCTTTTTGCTATACTGGATGAGCTGTGGTTGGAGAACTCTGACTCGCGTACTGGGAAGACCGAAGCACAAGTTGGATTGAAGCTCTCAACAGGTCTCAAAGCCGACACCTCTCTCCTGGCTCTCGGCCAGACTCCCTGAGGCCAGGACAAACTGCTAAGCTCTCTATTGGTCTACTCTCTATAAAGGCTTGAGTGTCTCCAAAACCTGAGCGAGTAATGGCTGTCTTGGTTTTAAGACGTGATGGTCCCAATAAGGGCCCCACCCTGCTGCCAAGGGGGCGATAAAACCTCCTCAATCCATTTGATCGAGGTAATACCATAGTGATGATTTCTCTCTCTCGCATAGTCACGTGATAAGGACTCTAGGCCCTAGATTTTTCTGCTGGCGACCTCTCCTTCACACTCAAAAGGTCCATAAACCGGCCCCGTCGGGCTAGGCTGGCGAGCTCTCTCCTTTTCGACTTGCCGTCATATTCTTTCTACTATACTTTCTTTCCGCGCACTCTTACCCACGCTTAGTTCTCAGCTTGAAGGGATCCGCCAAGAAAGTGCAGGAATCGGCGTGAAGATGAGATACCAATTATTCTCCACTATAGCGACTCTTCTACTGCCATCTACCGCTGCTCTCTCATTTTCCAGATATATGTGTTTGTTAAATAAGTCTGTGACCTTAAATACACTCTATGACTTATCTGTGACTCGTCCTTGACCAAGTCCCTACTTGAATGACAATAATATAACTCTCTCATCTCTCTCTCTACTTCTCCCTTCTATCCTACGCATCTCAACTCACCCTAACACCTCAACTCTCCACTCTATCTGCATGAGACTCTTCTCTCGATAACATCTCTCTTCTCTCTCCGCGAGTCACATCCGCCTAAAAACCGCTCTCACACGCCTACTACACACTCTCGGAATCATAAAAAAAAAAAGGTATTTTCTCTAGTTAATTACCTTCGGTGCAACATGTGATAATAAGAACAAACAGAAACATAGAATTTCTTTATGTTTTACAGAACGTGTTCATAGATGATATCGTGTATACTGTACTCCCATACTCTGACCAATCACCTCTACTCTCTCAAATTCCTGTCCTTAAATATATACGAATAAAAATATATGTAATGGACAGAAGAATATGAAGTGAGTATATTATATTTTTAAAAATTTTAATAGTATTAATTAGTAATTAACAAATAATTAATATAAATAATTAGTATATATTAAATTAATTAAGTAAATTATAAATTAAATAAATTAAACTTAAATATAATAAAAATACTAAGTAAAACTGTTTATTGTATTATTCTACTACATCAACACAATCACTAACTATAATAGTTATAATATAATTAATTATATATATATTATTTATAATATTATTTATATTATAATTAATTATTAATTAATATATTAATATTTAAATATTATATAATATACTAATATATAATATATAGTATATATATATAATTAATATATAATATATTATTATAATATATATATTAATAACATTATTTAATGGTAATATTATTTAAAGATGGTTTTGCTTTAAAAATAATTTGGCTTCATCTAAATATATTATATAATTAAAATTTAATATTAATATATTAAATATATATATTAATAATATATATATATTTAATAACATATTAATATATATTATATATATTATATATATTTAATATTAATATATATTATAATATTAATATATTATTTATAATAATATATATAATATATTAAATAATATTAAATATATATATATAATTAATTAATTATATATATATATAATTATTAATATTATTAATATATATATATATTCTCACTTATATAATATTATAATAATATCACTACTATATATATACTACTATTATTATAATATTATTTACTATTAAACCCTTATATATATCTTATTACTCATAACAGGTGTCGTAGTCTTTTCAGACTTTAATTGTATTTTCAAATCGGAACCATTTAACTCAAATTAAATATTTATTAAACCTAAAATCACATATAGGTGAGAGCTAGAAGAGATTTCATGGAAGATGAATAGGGAGTAACAATTTGGCAGATATAAAGGTTTTTATATTTTAACGAGATACTTTTAGTCATAATCAACAATTCCTTTTTCTTTAATAATTAATTTTATTATATAATAATATAGTGAAATAATAATAATATTTTAGTTATAATAAAATCCACTCATAATGACACTAACTACTGTAATATATATAATTGTATATATTATAATAATTAAAATAAATAGATTATATATAATAATATAATATTAAATATATAATATAATCAAATTTATATATTATATTATATATTATAATTAATAAATATTATAAATTAATAAGAATAATATATATATTATATATAATATAAATTAATATAATAATATAATATTATAATATTAATATATTAAATATAATATAAAGTTTATCAATATATTAATATAAATAATGTATACTCTACTCACCTATTACTTATTATTTATATTAATTTATATATAATAATAATATATATTCATAAATATAATCCCAAAATATATACATTCTTAATAGTCTCTTAGTGAAATCAATTATTATAGTTAAGTGAGTGCGTAATATCAATAGCAATATATACCTAGGAAAATACTCAAGATATAAGTTTAAGTATAGAGAATTGATTGCAAGTTATCTCTGAAAAGAATAGCCACTAGCCTTACGCCCCAATATATACCTTTTAGTTGAAGAAAATTGTCGCATAAAGTCAGAAATAACGAACCCTATTAATAGCTTTCTCTAACAGGGACGCATAACTGACTATACTTTACTATATTTTTTAGGCATCTCGTACTCAATTGTGAGGGTTTCATCCTTATGGTATCAAGGTATGTTTCACACTCACCTCAAGTACCTTCTCAATTCAAACCTAGCATGTTCACTCCTTAATATAAATGAACTCATTTTCTTCATACGTCTTCACTTTACCAACATCACAACTTTCATCTCCTCACCAGGCATAATTCCTTTACAGACTATAACTCATAAATATTTACACATTGAATATTACTTCACTGTCCTCACATGTTCACTTCGCTCTCAATGGGAGATCGAATTCCTCACTGAGTGCGACTATACATTTAACTATTCTAAACTAATAATTAGCACTCCCACTATAAATCAATATAAGATTCCAGTACCTTTAAGCATCAATATCCACTTATCCATAAACAATTTGAACCTCATAAACTCAAAGTCTATTCATATCCAAACTACGATACATATCTATCAATTTTTCTCTAATTATTGACTACATCAATCTAACTCTTTTATCCCTTTATCTTACTACACACCTAATCTATATACTGCCAATACATTCTGAATATCTCTACAATTTTTGTTTCAAAATTTCTAATATCATCTCAAATCTATAACTATCTTCTTCTCACTCTCCGTGATCGAGATAATGTAACACTACTCCACAGTAAATCTTAGATCGCTATGACGCTGATTAATAATATTTTATATTAATATAGCTCAAATTATATAATTATATAATGGTATATATAAAAGTGATGATAGTTCTCTCACAAACTGCTGCTTATGAGTATCACAATAGATATGAAACCTTAATAATCCACCTAATGGTAAAGTAGCAACATCACTCGCTATCATACTCACTAACGACTTAGCCTCATCTCGTGTAGTAAAGCAATGATGAACAACAATATGAAGAACACAGGATGATGTGATAAGTATGGATGCACAATGCCGCCATATAAGATAAGGCTACGTCAAACGATTGCAGAGAATTTCATATACCACATATGCATACATCCGTTCCTATATCAATCCATCACAATATCATAAAATATTTAAACTCAGCACATGTTCCAGCTACTCACTCAAGAGGATCCACAATTAACATAGCTTCATACCGAGAGATATCTCTTATCAATCAACAACACGATAAACAATTATCTCATTCTATACGATTTACTTGCTCTCAAATAACACCATCCTCCATCTTAAACATACGTCAAAAGTTATCTTAACCATCCTCTATACTGTCATACTCAAATACTCTAAATATATCTCTCGTCAGTATTATATATATTATTGATCCTTCTATTCTTATCTCCATTTTCTTCAATCTTACTAAGACCCCTTCCCATGCCACTTTTCTACACGCTCGATTACTTTTTCACCAATCGCCTCCATTTTTAAATAAACAAAATTAGAATAAACTTCTAAAATATGGATCTTCCTTTTCTTCTCACTTCAGTTAATTATTAATTTTATTATACAATTTTCTAAAGACTCTCAAAGTCACTTAATACGACAACTACCATTATATATGCGTTACTCATACGGTGTCTCACTAATCCTGACGTTTTACACACTACCTTATACTTGTTTTGATTCACATTACGAGATAGCGACTTATCACTGAACCACGCAAAGTGTATTTCCACTTAACACTGCTCATAGATGCTTCTCGCAATATTGAATCTCCTTATGCAGCTCGGGAGACCTGTTTTATCATAACTCCTAAAAGCACCAAATACAATTTAGTTTATTCATATACGTTTCAAACGTCAACGTATAGTGCGTTAGTAGAATATGCAACCTTAAACCAGAGATCTTTTAACGATATATCTCGATTTATCTCAACTTACATTTAGGACTTAGAACAACTTGAAGTTTATGTAGATTCAATTATGATAAAGATTTGTTATCATACCTCGCACTCACCTACTCTCTCTCTGAGTTCTGAAAATGCACTTTGTTCTTTCACCACATCGTGTCCTTTCAGTCCTCGTACGCACTCTTTTGACCAACCAAGCCAGCAAAATTGATCATCTCTTTCTCATACCTTCAACTTATTACTAATACCCCTTATACTTCCTGACACTCTGCCTTTCTCCCAATCTACGCCACCTCATATAGGTATTACTATTTACTGCTCTCTCCTCCTAATCCGACGATGCTCAAAACTCTGATACTATAGACTTCACGAGTAGACAGGTTTTTCTTACATAAATTCCAAAATCACAAATCAACTCGGTCATCTAGCCTCACACTCCCAGATCGTCGCGATTTGATTAAATGTCACTTCATAATATATTTTAGTATTATCACGCGCACTCTATACCATCTTATCATTCTCTCGCTTAGCTATCAACCCCATCTCACATCACCTAATCTTATGTATCAGTTGACCTTTTCCCACAATAATACATTATTCCTTTCTATTATGACAACCGATCAGACCAACACGATCTATTCATCTACTCACCTCTTCATTCCTTGCCTATGATGAGTATATTGCAGTAATAATGTTTTTGAAAAGTGTGTTTCACTGTTCAAATATCCCACATCAATCCATCTATTTCATCCCAAGTATCATTTAAAGGTATACTAAGTACTCATAACTTATCCTTATTCCATTATGTATTATAATCTAGCACCTCCTCTATATCGATTAATTTTACTCCATTTCTTAAAAAGTTCATAAAAAATGAATAACACCTTATATATGGTATTGCCAGGACTCACTCGGACGTTATTAAATTGGCTTTGTATACTGAGGATCGGGATTAAGCTCTAAAAAGATAACAATTACGTACTAGAGTATTATCATAGATAATTTAATTAATTCAGTTAGATTGCTAATAATAGTTCAAAATAGTTTTATTCACTTAGAAGTAGTTTTAAATTGATTAGTCTTTCTATATATTAAATTGAGTGGAAACGACAGTATATCGATATATATACAAACTAGTTAAAAATAGCACCTATTACTACTTAGATTAGCATTAGACGACGGCTACGCACTCGATGAGACTGACAGCACTGGTGCTAGTGTTTTATCAGGATCGCCTCTTTCGACAGTATTCTCCGCTAGACACTGCTACCAGTATGCGATAGGCACTTTGGCGCGACTGCAAGAAAGTAGTACGTATATCAATCCGGAGACGCGTTAACTCATTGAATATTTCAACTGGCGACAGAGCACAGTACAGAAAACAAGATTGACAGAGAAAGATAAGAAGATAGTATTAACAGCAAAATGTGATTGGAGAAAGAACGCGAGAGTAAAGATAGTAGTATATTTTAGACTATTACTCTTATGCGTATCTTAAACCTTGTATAGATCTTATAGGCCTCTATGAGGGAGAATTTTATGTCGAACCTCTTACGAAAGTTAATATCTCCGAATAGAATGCGATGTTTAAAGTGTAGGTGGTGGACCTTGCATTCCATATGTAGCATTAAATCTATCAAGCCAAACTATACGATTGTAGTGTTTGACATGTTTACGTACAACTTCGCTACTGATCTCAAATCTGAAAAACTTATACGAGATTTTGCCATCGACTTGTATACATATTAATGAAATGATATAAACACGAGATGACTCTTCTTCACACGGCCTTATTGGCTGTGAGGAGAGAATTATTTGATTAACATTTTAGTGTGTGTAAATAAAAATAGCAACAGTTTAAAATATATATAAATTAGAACAAAGATAATTTTATCAATAAGATAAGGTTTTCGATCTTGAAAAATAATGACTCTAGTTGGATGAGTGAGATAATAACTTTTGAAAAGGTTAGTGTGTTCAAATATAAAGAGGAAAATAAATAAAAATACGTTATGTAAATAATATTGTCTCCCACAAAACACAGATATAACTGTTAGTTGTTTTTAGTAAACAGCTTGTGATTTCTCATGTCTATAATTTGCTGATATGTGTCATAGGTGATAAGTACTGGCTTGTTGTTTTCGTTCTCTGTGTTTTTTGTTCCAGGACCCACGACCATTAAAAAGATATATTACTGCGGAAGAGTTGAGAAGCACACGTGATGATAATATAATAAATAAAGAATATTCTATTGAATTTTGACAACTCGAGATTAACAATAAGGACTAAGTGAAATATTGAGTCAAGTTGTAATGTTTCTAACACATATACTACTCCTGTAAATTTCGTGAGCAAAATATTACACATAAAAAGTAATAACCTATATTCTCATATAATGTATATTCCACCCTACTCACGTTAATATATGAATAAATATAAATTAATATGCTCTACACTATACTTAATAGCTTGAGATGAAACCCGTTTGACTCTAAAATATCATAGATTGTTAACTATCTACTATACAAAATTGGATATAATAAAAAATTGTGATATGATAATTTTTTGTTAAGAATAAATGAGCTATATAAATATATGATATATATATTCAAATGAGTATAAAGGGGCACAAATCAAACTATAGTAAAACAGCTTTTCTTATTATACTGTTCTCGTGACAACAAGACAATAATTTATTTATTATTACCTCTTATTAGTATAGTTACCAAATTATTTTTATGCTTAGTGATTATGAATACCAGTGATTATAAATAAATCTATTCACAAGAATAAATTGATACACCTTTAATGCTCACTAAGTGCTACTGATCAATGTTTCACAAATTATTTGAAATGTTGTTAAAAGGACCTCAGAAACTTGTTATTGTGTATTCAATAAATATATATTGTGTAGCCAGCCCCTAAGTCAATCTGTTGCTATATACTAGTACTATCACACACACAACCCAAACTACCTACATCCATACTAACAACACAGAGCACAATACACATTATAATATATTAATATATTATTTAATATTATTAATATAATTATATATATATATATTATATTAAATATATATAATATATTATTATAATATATTATATATAGTATATATATATATTAATTATATAGTATAATATATATATGATTATATTATTATATTATATTATATATATATAATATTAATTATATTATAATATATATCTACTATAAGTTATTAAATAATAGTTTATAATGTTAAATGAAACCTAAAATGTTATATATATAATTGTATAAATATATATATATTATATATATTAATATTAATTATATAATATATATATTATTATATTATTCTATATAATATTATATATATATATATAATATATTAATATATATATAATATTATTAATAAATATATATATTAATATATATATAATATAATATATATATAATATATATATAATATATATTATATTATATATATTATAATATTGAAATAGTAATTAAGATATAATAGTGAGATAATTTTTGTAATGACTATAATGACTAGAGTTAATATATATATATATAATATAGTATATATATTATATATTAATTATATATATACTATATATGTATTAATATTAATCATATATTAATATATATATATTAATATATTATAGTATATTAATATAATAATATATATAATATATATATATATATTATAATATATATATTATATATATTTATATATATATATATTATATATTAATATATTATAGTATTAATATATATATTAATATATGTATATAATTATATATTATTATATATGTCATATAAATTAATTAGAAGATACATAGATAATTGTAAAGTGCGACATAGATAGTGACACAGGATTGAGAGCAAACGTGATTAGAGTGAAGTATCATTACTATTATGGATAAAAAAGAGGAAGAAGAAAGTCATCCTTTGGCGAGAATGAGTATGTGAAAGAGTAAGAAGAATATTGAAAAGTCAAACGAATTAGTATTTGATTATTGCTAAATTTTTTATTTGAAGTTAAGTAGCTGAGTCATTTCTTTCGTTTTGTGTGAACTAGATGCAAGAAGAAGAATAGACATCAGAACTGCAGAACAGTGTAGAGTGCCAAAGAGAAAGAGAGTTGTGAGGAACGAATATCACGTACTTTCAGTTGGACAAGGGACGATGGCACGAGTGGCCAGTTCAAGTCGTACTTGCGCCCCTTTGTATTCCGATAACGCATTTTAATTCTTTTCTAATCTACAAAAGCATCTTTTAGCTTCAATGTCATTGGATTAGATATTAAAATTTTGAGCAACTTTAATATTTCTTCAAAAATACTGTCCATTCCATTTCCAATAATGTATTAAAAAGAATCAAGAGCTGTCCGAGGTAGTTAAAAATCGTATCATAGAAATGTATATACGTTTCAAGTTCAGATTTGTTCGTCACAAGAGTTAAAAAAAGATAGGGAAATAGTAGTTTTGGTCACTTTTAGAAATGCCGAACTGTGGGAAATGAGGTTCTATAAAATATGTAAAAATGTGAGATCCGCGCTAGGAAAAGTGGGCTGAGAGAAATACTGAATGGAGAGTCACGACTAAAATCTCAAAACCATCTCATCACTATTATAAGTACTTTGAGAAGTAGAATTGATTATGTTACACACAATGGACATTGGGGACTTCTTTAAAGGTTTAGTAATTGGAAGATTTAACGATTTTTACCTCTGACCAAACATCAATGTTCTTCAATGACTTCTACTCGTGAATATTAATCCAGAGTATAATATTTGCAACTCTTTTCTAATTCATACTTTGGTACTCGTGAAGTTATATCTAATCCTAGAGTATATATAATAAATAGTTAACACTTTTACATCGCGTCCTCTCCCTGCCCAAATTATATGTAGGAATTCGTACTATTTATTTTTTAAAAAGTAGAACACGAAATGGTTATCGTGTTGGCATACTCATTATCTATGGCTTTCAAGAATATATTACGTGCTGTCGGAATTTACTTTAAAAACAATAACATGATTATAACCTACGCTTCCATCTACACCCTAACTTCGAGTGCTTCTTAGTTTAAGGCTATGTCAACGCTAGGTTTAGTGGGACAGGTTTTTTTTTCATTTTTCTTTTATTTTTATATATATTTTTGCTTATTTGTAAATTTCTAAGATTTTAAAGAAACATTAAGAGAGTCGAGATATTCGTGCAGGTTTCCCTTCATTGCAATTTCGAATTAGTTATTAAAATATTGATCAAGAATCTAGATGTTTCTTATATTGGAGGTAATTTTCAGTACTTTACAAGTGATTTTCATTCTTAATTTATTTGGTCATCGCTAAGGCTCTTATGAAGTTGTGGATGCCTATAATTCTATACTTTCTTATACTTTTTTTTATTATTATTATATCGGAAGAAATTTTTTGCCATTTTATATATCTATATATATAATATATTATAAATATATATATATATATAATATATATAATATATATATAAATATATATATATTATAATATATATATATATATATAATCTATTAATATATAATATATATCTAGATTGTCATTTAATAATATTTATAAATATATATTATATAATATATAATATTAATTATTGTTATATAATATATTAATATATTTACTAACTTTTATGTTTCGCCTACTTAATTTACATAATAATAATAGTTAATGGAAAGGTTTTATCATTTTGTACATATATCTTTGATTAAGGCGCTACTATAAAAAAGGAAAAAGACTAAATAATTAGATAAAACAAAAATAAATGTTTTGATTGATTAATTAAAATTAAATGACGGATATTAAAAACATTATCTTTATACATAAAATTAATAATGTAGAAGAGAGAAGATGAGTAAGCAGAGACAGAAGACGATGATGATGACACTTTAGATGACTCCGTTGAGTCATTTGATGATTCATCAGATCTAGAAGAAGACGATATTGTAATGACGGATATATAATAAACATTATTTTCTAAAACTTAATCTAAATACTTGTTAGTCTTTAACTTGAATCACTGATGCGAGATATTTTTTGAGCTCAGTAGCACTGATTTTTTTTTCACATGTGTATCAGAGGAAATTACTACATTGTATCTGTAGTTCATTATGCTACTCGATTTTCAAGATTCCTTACAAACAAATTTATAATATATATCCCTATATTAATTTAATAAAATATATAAATACAATATATTATAATATATTTAATATATATATTTATATAAAATATATATATAATATATTATAATATATATATATAATATAATATATATATATATTATATATTATATATATATATATTATATATTATATAATAATATATTATTAATAATATATATAAATATAATTATTTATAATATATATATTTATATTATATATATATATTATATATATATTAATATTAATATATATATATAATATATATTTAATAAATATATTACATATATCATACATATTAATATATAATATAATATTAAATATATATAATTATATATATATATAATATAATATATTAAATATATATTTTATATATATTATATTAATATATATAATTAATAATAATATAATTATATATATATATATGATATTATTAATATATAAAATTATATATAATATATATATATATATATATATTATATATATATATATTATATATAATATATTATTATATTATATTATATAAATATATATATATATAGTATATATTTTTAATTAACTCATATATATATTTTATATATTATATATAATATATATAGTAAATATTTTAATATATATATATATAATATACTCATTATATATATATATTATATTAATATATATAATATATATATAATATTCATATTAATATTAGTATATATATATAATATAATTATATTTATATTCATATATATATACTAATATATAAATATATATTATATATATTATATATCGAAGATTTCAGTATGATATAGTGAATCAATATATCAGTATTAGTCCAAGTTCTCAACTCAGCTGTTTATTTATGATATAATTCGTATCTGCTATAATATTTATAGGAACATTTACGTGAGTTGAGTAGTGAGATATTAGTATTACAGTTTGTAAGAGTGAGTATCCAGGCATTCTACGGCAAAATAAAGTTTCTATAGGCCCATAATGATAATTGAGCAATAAATAAATTATAGTTGGTTTGACATAACCTTGATATATCTTTATACCTTAAAACTGTGTGCTAATTATAGAATGCAGTATAGCCGTATATTATTTAAATTGTAATACTAATTCTTCATAGTTACTAAACACTGGTGGAAAAATATACAGAAATATTAATAATAATACGTTAGTTAATTGTTCAATATAATATAATTTCACTATGTTTTTATAATGCCAATTGTTTCAAATACTAAACTATAACAATTACTGATTAAACTGCTATAAGATAAACCGTAATATTAACCTGTTAAGACATTATTGTTAGTCTATATCGTGATAGCGAGTTTTTCTAGCAATTTCACTTAGATAATAGCAAAGTTTAGGCGTATTATGTGAATATTGACTAATAATAATTAAAGTTTGTTGTACATATCACCTTTGATATTATTATCTTAATACTACTTACTGTGTTGCGTGGTGAGTGCATGCATAGGCAATCAATTATATGTAACTAATATACTTCAGTGACTAATACTAGTGAAAAACCAGTATATAAAGCGTGCTATCGGCAAACAGAACACTCCGACTAAGGAAGAGCACAAAAATTCAGGATAAATGTTATTTTTAGTAAGCCGGTACAAAATTTCCTGTCAACTGATAGGATACAGCCTATAACTAAACCCCCCCCTTTTGATAGTATTGAAAAATTTTTACTTTATTTAATAATATTCCTACCACTTACCTAATGCAGCTTTATAAAAACTTTATATATATTAATTAATATATTTTACTATTATCAATAATTTGAGTACCTATATATTTGTTTAAGTAAAGACATGGAATATATCTTGTATATATATTAATATTAATATGGTTTGTGAGTTCAGTCTGACTGAATATGTCTTATATGTTAAGGTGGACGATTCCTTAATAAGAAAAATTCTTGTAATTTATCATTCTCTAAGTAAAACATGCAGTCAAAAATAATAGTTTATCTTCATCCAATATTACAAATATGATTTATGGATGATTACTATTATATATGTAATATTATAAAATTCTTATGTATGTGACTCACAGAGCAATTTTATCTCAATAAATTTTAATACATGAATTTTCTATGCCATATTTTATAAGTGTTACTGGTATTATAAAGTACCCGACTTGGAGTTATTCATACATATTATATTAATATTAATGAAGGAATGTTTTATAGATATTTTAAAATGAAATAAATTTTTTAAAAATTTTAAATACTTTATTATATTATTAATAAAATGAGTAATGTATATATATTAGTAATATAATACTTTATATATTATATATAAACTATATTTTAATAGTTGATTAAAGTTTATATTCATGTATATTAACTCAAATATATATATATTTATAGTTGAGATCGCTCGATTCTAGTTCAAAGCCCTATTAGATTAATTTTATATTAGTGAACTCCTCCAGATAAATTTATATTAAATATAATATATATAATAACTTGTGATCTCTCTCACATTCCTAATTGGAGCAATTGAAATATAAACTATACACTCGATAATCTATAAAATATACTAATATATACCGTAGGTAATATGTGACAATGGACATAGTTTATCATATTAATTATTATTAATAATAAAATACATGAATTATTATATAATATATAATTATACATATATTTTATTAAGTGATTAAATTACCTAGAAGAACCTAGATTGACAAGCGTACACAAATATTACATAGCATTAACTAAGTAAGTGAGCAAATAAACATATTATAGTATATTTTAAATGATATTATACTTACTACTGAGTTTGGTATTATATATATATAAAACTTTGTAATATATATGAATTTTTAGTTAAATATAAAAGAATTATTATTATTATCATTATAATTTCTTTGTTAATTAATATACGTGATTTATTCACCTCCGCTCATCAGTAGGTCCGAGAATTGTAAGCTGTTATTTCATAAGGAGGTGTGATAAACCCAAAGTGGATCGGGATTGTTTTGAAAAGCCTTCTCTCAATCTATATTATAGAAACTGAACTATAAAACACATTAATTTTAATGATCTCATGTTGTAACAAAAAGCCCATTAGAAGTATCTTAAATAAAACAGTTCGTGTATTACGAGTGCCAAATTATACCTATGAAAATCGCATAAAACATTAGAAGATAAAGTAATTAAATAAATATCTTTTAAATATTTTGTAGCTCTTCCGTTTTATGTTCCCGGTCATATCTTTGTTATAAATGGGTTTTCGACAATTTTTTTTGTTTATAGTTTGTTCGGTGCCATATCAATCATCAAAACTCATGTGCCGACCAACAGCACCCCTTGTGACTACGAGGGCGTCTTAAACGGCTGTTGGTGCCACGCGGATGTTTTGGAAGAGGAGTTCGCGCTCGAGATCGAGCTGTGGCCAGCGTAGCGGTGGGAGTGGAATATAAATTGATAGTTGTTTTTTTTTTTTTTTTTTTTTTTTTTTTTTTTTTTTTTTTTTTTTTTTTTTTTTTATTATAGTTTGTATAAAACCTATGATGTAAATATAGATGGAGTTGAATATGTTAGCCGAGTCCGGAGATGCGATAGAGTGCGCGCCGCGGAAAGATAGGAGGCTGTCAAGTGAAACTAGAAAGACAGCAGTGATAAGTCTTTTTGCCTTTGGATCTCGGACCCTATAGTCCCCTAAGGATGGCCGTTGGAAACGCACCCTAAGGTGG
>JABUQX010075399.1:0-17500 GCA_015478945.1 Trachelipus rathkii
TATAATGTTGGGGTGACTAAACGACCACCTGTATATTACTTTATATATATTATTATATATATAATATATAATTATATAGATATATACTATATATATATATATATATATATATATATATAATATATATATATATATTATATATATATATATATATATATATTACTATATATATATATTTATTATAATATATAAATATTATATAATAACATATATATATATATATAAATATATTATATATATATATATATATATTATATATTAATTAAATAAATTAATATATATATAAATATATATATATATATATATATATATATTATATATATATATATTATATAATAGTAGTATATAATATATACTATATGATGTAATTTAATCATTACAAATTACTTTTTTTATTATGGCGTATAACTTGTTTTATAATATATATATATATAGATAAAAGTTTAAATTGAACGGGGGAAACAAGCGATTGTTTGGCACCTCCCCCATTATTTCTACAAACAAAGGGAACTCCCCGCTTGGCGATTTGTGCTTGTGCACGGATGGTTGTGTTGTGTGACGAGTGCGATGTGTCCCAACGTGTTCGTTTGTGCGCTACTCAACTTACTACCATTCTTAACAATGCGTTGCAAGGAACTTCTGTGCGGCGGGTCGAGTGTTTATTACAACCTTGAATAACCTTCCTCTCCCATTCCTCTCTTCGCTTAATACACACCACAACATATAGTAATTATATATATATATATATATAATATATATATATATATAATAGGATATATATATATAATATATATATCATATAGTAATATTATATATAATATATATATTATATACTATACTAATATATAATAATCTTTTGATTAATTAAAAGAAGTTTACGAAAGGGTTGCGAGGGTAGATGATGGAAAAGAGATGATAAAAAAAATAGGAAAAGCTTTCATCAAATTTTATCTCTCCATGTTCACCACACAAAAACAAAAAAACTTACAAATCATGAACTGGTCAACTCCTTAAAACTTTTTCGCCGAATACACTTTTTAACGAAACACGATCGAACTTCACTAACGTAACTTACGTATCGTTCAACACATCAAATATCATTCGGCAATAAGAATAATTGTTAATTGGCGCTTGCCCGAGTAACACTTGCATGAATTATGGTTACACGAATAACGCTTTGCGCGAATAACGCATGCGCGATAATCAAACAAAAAACAAACAAAATATTGCAATAGTAAAAAAACATAGTATACCTTATGATTTGACCATGCAAAATATATCTTATATGACTATGTGTACACCTCTAACTGTAACACATAACTCATAACACATTTTAACACCCATGTGTTATGTTACGCTCAATAAAAAGTTGTTACATGATAGTAACTAAAATTTCTTTTCCATACTGAAAAGAATAAACGTAAGCGGGAAAAATATTAACATATTTTCTATTACTACATAAATGATTTAAAAACGTGTAACACAATTATTAACCACCTGTGTTACAGAGTTTACAAAATGTATCATTTACTAATTTTTAAACTTGTTCAAAAACAACAATAAATTTTTTTCGGTGAACACCGTATTAATTACTATAAATTTCTTAATTGATTTTTATTAATTAAAATGAGATAATGGGCAACAAATTTCTCAACATTTGGAATTTGAAATAGTTCATCTTTTCATTATATTCTATTTCTTACTTGTTTTTCTCTTTCGGTTGAAAGAGAATCTTTTTCTTCTTAAGATTGAAGGTTGTTGTTTGTTTGTTGGTTGGTTATGGGCGGCGTGGCTGCGTTGAAGTCGGGGAGTTTTTTTCTTCGGTGCATGTTGGTTGGCCGTAAATTTTGTTGTATTTTGTTGTTGCCTTAAGACTGCGAATAAAAATTCGATCGTTTAGACCAACTTGGATGGGTCAACGATTGAAAGTTTGCTTTCGGGCCCGCTGACTGCAGTTAAAGTTCCTTCTCGAAACGGGTTGCAAATTGTAGTAACTTTTCTATCCTGGCATCGGTCGCAAGTTGTAGTAATTTCTTCTTTCTTCTTTCAATTACTATTTTGCAGAGATTTGGAATGAAATTCTTGCCTCGTTTCATTCTTTATTGCAAAGAAGGTGTTACCCTTCAGGTTAATTAATAATGCATAAATGGCATGTAACTAATAGACAGTCTTTAAAGTATACTATAAGGCAGGACAACATAACATAATCGTATACAACAAAATATTCATTAACACAAAAGGCCAAAACAAGGAAAAACAAAACAAGGCCACTCAAAACAAGACAAGACAAAACAAAACAACCTGTGAAATATAAAACACTAATTAAAAAAGAAGAATGCCTTATAAATGTTAACTACATAAATTAATAATCACAATTAATTAAAGACATTATATTTTTTAAACTACAAATTTAAATGTTTACAAAATATTAAGCAATTAATATTTTTCCTATATTAACTGATAATGCAGTATTAGCAAATATATACAAAAGATATAGTTGCTTTCTGAATGAACTTAATTATTAAATAAGTTGATGTTTATCCAGTTATCTATCAAACTCTGTATATATTCACTATAAATAATTCATTGAACCATATTTTTTTAGTCGTCTAATTGGATAATAGTTTTTCACCATAGACGAAATTAATAACCGACTTATTAATTTAGCTTAAACCTAATGAATAATTAGTTTTTGGTTTTTCGGACGATCATGGCGTTATTAAAACCATCAGCACCAAACACGTGCTTTCCACTATTGCTACATAAATTTACTTGAAAAAGAAGTTAGCAAATTAAACGCTGGGCGCACAGACAAATACATACATACATATATAAGTATATAATATATATATATATATATATATATATATATAATAATATATATAATATATATATATATATAATATAATATATATAATATATATATATATATTAATTATATATATATTATATAATATAACAAATACATGCCGTTACCCCGTTACTCCGTTACTAACGAACTAGTTTTTGAAGTAACGGAGTACGCACTCGCTTACTTTTTCTGATTTCATGTAACGCCACAAAGAAAGTTCCGTTATTTTTCCTCGTACTTTTGGTAGTCAGTTTACATTTGTTCGACTTTCTTTGAATGTGATAGCATTGACCACCCCGTCAGAATAAAAAAATCCATTTATAATTAATATAAGTATATATATATATATAAATATATAATATATAATATATATATATATATTATATTATAGATATTATATTAATATATTATATATAATATATATATATATAGTATTATATATAGTATATATATATATATATATTTCGTCATTTTTATATATAATATATATATATATAATATATATATATATAACTTATAATATATATATAATCATATATATATATTATATGATATAATATATATATATATATATATAAATTATATATATACAATTATATATATACAACCCTCCTGTGGCAAAACCATTCCAAATTTAACAAACCCTATTGCTGAAAGATGCTTTCTTCTTATTTTCTGTTATCCCCCTGATCTCCCCGTCGTGCTCTACCAGAAGAATATTGCGTCTCCGTATTATCATCAATAGATTGTAAAAAATTTGTAGACTTGTATCATGTACCTTCTGAGAAATCGCCTTTCTTCAGAAAACATTCCTAACTATTCAGCCTCTCCTCTAGCTCTTACCTCAAACCCAGAAATCACCTTTGTGTTGCTCTACGTTGCAATCTCTCTTGCATATCTAAGCCTTTCTTTAAATAAAGGGCCCAAATTTGTGCACACAATACTGTACTATTGGCATAACATAGCTATTATACATTTTTACTTATTACTTCCTTGCTATTGTTAAACAACATTGCGATTTATTATCCCAGCATCTTATTAGCTTTTATTCCTTGCTTCCAAAACACTGATTAGCTACTTTCAAATTACTGCTTAATAATCACACCAAATTTTCTTTCTTGGTTCTTGGTCCAATCCCCATTCATATCGTAGTAAAACTTTATTTGAGAAACCTAGGTAAAACCTTATACTTTTTACTATTAAATCATTAGCCACTTATCTGCCCACCAGAGAAGTTTATCAAGATCATTTGAATCTTTATACATCCTTCAATACTCCTAACTGAGGTGCCACTTTGGGTATCATCTCAAACTTAGAAACCTTACATTAAGTCCTGCGTCTAAATAATTATATAATATATATATATATATATATATAATATATAATATATATTATATATATATATATATTTATATATATATATATATATATATATAATGAGGAACAATAGTGGCCCAGCTCTGAACCCTGTGGGACACACTCTACCACTATTTCCATGATGACTTATTGCCATTCGTTGTACACACTGTTTTCCTATTCACAACCACTCTTTAATCCAACCATTTACCACCCCACCTTAACAACATTGAAATAACTCTTCATCACCTTATGTGTGGGAACCTAATATCAAAGATTTATTATAATATATATATATATATATATATAATAATATATATTATATATATATATATATAAATAATTATATATATATATATTATATAATATATATGTACTATATAGTATATATATATATATATATACGTATATATTATATATATATATAAATATATATATATAATATATATAGTATAATATAATATATATATATATAGTGCCGAATTTATTTTTCAATACTTTCAAAAATTAGATAATGAAAACGAAGATTAAAAAATTCAAAAAAAAACAGGAAAAAAATCAAATTCATATTAAATTTCAATAATAATAATATAATAATAATAATAATTAATATAATAATAATATAATAATAATAATAATAATAATAAAATAATAATCCCCAATAAAAGATATGCGCCGGTGATCACTGTTAGATTTTTGCCAATCTTTTATTTAATTGTAAAATATATTCTAATAATTCCTACCTTATATACAAGTATATTGTGTGTTTAATATTTTAAAAAATAATAGTACTTATCTTTGAAAGAAAAGTAAAAATTTAAATATTGTATTTCATATTCTATATAATAATTATAATTTATAATTTCTTTATAATTTATTAGATTTACAAAGTCCGAAGTTTGAACGAAAATTTTAAAGTTCCGATATTTTAATACGAGAAAAAAAAACTGCTCAAATATTCTCTTCGCGATCTAATTATCTAAGTATGATCTATGTTTTATTATCTGAGACATCGCTGCCAATAGTTGATTGGCTTGAAGATGTGAACATTTATATATAATACTCTGATAATGGCTCAGGGCAATTGATCCGAAACTTTAGAGATTTACGCTGGCGGCATTGTTTATATTAATTGTATATCATTTAATTGATCCGCTTTTTCAAGAGCATACAGTATCTGTGTCGGATATATCTCAATATCCGGTCCCCATATCTTTATATATTTATATATAATATATATATATTATAGATATTATATATATATATATATTATATATAATATTTATATATATATATTAATATAATAAATTATATATATTATATAGTATATATATATATATAATGAAAAGGGAAAATAATATCAATTTAAAAACTAATGATTATTTTTTATCTCATCTGGCCAGTCATCTCCGCATCAATAGATGACTGGAAGCTTCGCCACTGATATATATATATATATATATAAATATATATAATATATATTATAAAGATAGATTTATATATATTATATTATATATTAATATATATATATATAATATATATAATAATAATAATATATAAATTATATATAAAGGTTAATCGCATGGAATAAATGAATAGTATGGTGCTTCAGAACTGATGAAATTGAATGGACTAGAGGTAGTGGAAAACACTTTCAAAATCTGATAACATTGATTAGTAATGAGAAGGAGGTTGATGAGTGAATGTGGTGGTATGTGGAGATGGAGGTCATAGGAAGGAGGAGCGTAATGGGTAGCGCGAGAAAGTTGAAGATGGGGAATCTGCAGGTATAGATGAAAACACTGGTGAAATGTTCAGGAAGGGGGCGAGATGGTGATGATTGATTTGGAAGTGTAAATCAAAGCATAATGAGGATATAGTATCGGGATTGGAGAGAGCAGATATTACCCTTAGATAAGCGTCACTGTAAGAAATTATATTTTGGAATAGTTTATTGATTGTAAGATAGAAGAATATGCTGGTATTTTGCGTCGAAAGAGTGCGTCGATGACGAGTGTTGAAAGAACAAGGCGCGTTTAGATGTGGTAGAGGATGTGTGATCAAATCTTTACGTTGAATCAAATGATTGAGAAAATTGAGAAGAAGAAGAAAAAAATTGTATTTAGGGTTTTTTGGATATTGCAACAACCGTATGAATGATTAATAGAAGCTCTATGGAAAGTTTATTGATATATGGTGTGTTGGTGATAAGCTCTGAATGAATCAAGTCGGTATGACATAATGGAAGCTGTAGAGTAAATTTCATTGAAAAGTGATTTTTTAATATTAATTGCGGAGTGAGCAGGGATGTGTTTCTCCTTTTTATTCAATTTGTATATGGAGGTTATGAAAGAATTAGAGGTGGGTGTGAGAGGAGATGTTGTTAGAATGATGGAGTCTGAAGAGAGTTTGAGAGGTTTGGTAGAGAGATTTGGAAGGGTGTACAAAAGATGTTTGAAGGTATACGTATATAAGAGTAATGTTATGTTGTGAGTAGGACAGTTCTTGGTGTAAAGCTATGTTAGATGGTGAGACATGGAACAAAGTTGTGGTTAAATATTTAGTATATATGCTTGGATGAAAAGGAAACGGATGAGGAGAGTGTAGTATGAGAGTTCGGAATGCAGAAAGGCTTGGGCTGGCAATCAAACTCGTTGTGGATGTAAAGGGACTAAGTCTTGAGTACGCTAGGGTCTTACATGATGGTGTGTTTTTTAATAATAATGATGAAAATTTAATATACACAAACCTAAAAATTACCTAAGGTACCGAATTAATGTCATAGTCAAAAGCTAAAAGTAACGGAGTAACGGCGCTTCGTTACTTTTCATTTTCAAGAAACGGAATAACGATAACGGAACTACTTTCCCGAGTACGGAATAACCATAACGGAACTACTTTTTTGAGTTACGATTGCGCACCTCTGTTATTATATATATATATATATATATATATATATATATATATATATATATATATATATATATATATATATATATATATATATATATAAAAATATATATATATATA
Source organism: Trachelipus rathkii (assembly GCA_015478945.1). Taxonomy (NCBI): domain Eukaryota; kingdom Metazoa; phylum Arthropoda; class Malacostraca; order Isopoda; family Trachelipodidae; genus Trachelipus; species Trachelipus rathkii. The sequence goes on from JABUQX010075399.1 coordinate 7,238, forward strand.
TATATATATATATATATATATATATTACAGATATATACGTATAGTATATATCTGCTATATGAAAATGAACACTAAGCTTTGCGCTTTATTCACTACACAAAGAAAACTTAAATGTATTTATTTTCTGGTTAACTCATTTATTCAACTTATTCACCAAACTTTCATCACACTTGGAACCACAACCGGCAGGATTCACGCTCCAGAACTGAATAAAATCTCTCGCTTTCTTTTTCGGTCAACAAGCGCAATGTTTGGCGTCTCAAGACTGCAACATTTGCAAAACGTGCAAAAGAAGTAAACAAATGCTTTTCTCATAGGAAGAAAGGATTATAGGAGATTGAACTCTAACATAGGAGAAGTTAGAGAGATTGTACAGTCGCTAAGGAAAGGATAGCTTACATAAAAGGAATTATTTCCGCTTGAGTCATAGTGTTGAACATGGAAGATTACCAAATAAGGGAAGGTTGAATACTGAATTTGCCTGGGAAAATGAGAGTAACAAGAATGCAAGGTATGTCTAATTTTACATACTCAAACCTGTTTGAGGATTATTTTAACTCACTACAAAGGACCTCCTCCTCGGAGAATGTAACTTTACCTGGAAAGTTTATTTTTATTAGCATACATTGCATTATCTTCAAAGGAAAGTAGCATACGAAGGATAAACAAACTGTAAGGGTTTGGGAAAAATGCCAAACGTCTAAGCTGAATTGGAAGCAAATAAGGGATCTACAAATTTAAACATAAAATCAATTCGAATTGACATGTCAAGTTTAAATTGAACCCGGTGTATTCAAAATAAAACTAGAATTAAATTTAAATGTTTATCTTCTGTAGATCGTTAATCAAGGAAGTGGAAGTGATTACTTTTAGAAAAGTTTAAGGACAAATCTGATAGTTCAAACATAAGTAAGAAAATAGAATAAGCTTTCGTATCTGGTGTATAGCAATGTGTGAGTGTAATTTCTGTGTTTGTCTCCAATATGAGGAAATGCAGTATATTGGGGACAGGATTCGAATTTAGTGTGGATCCGGAGGACCTGGTAAGTGATACACCAGTAGCAAATTATAATCCGAAATTACGAAATTCCTTTCTTGTTCTTAGAAATATTTTCTAACTTTTCTTCTTGGAATATTTGTTTGAATCTTTAGGCTTCCAATATTATAATTTGATTGAATCTTTCCAACAACATAATTACTTTAACTTTTAACTTAGATTTTTAATACAAATTTATTTCGATTACTTGAAGCAAATTAGATAACTTAGCAATGACAATGCATGAATAATTTGATTGAATTCATGAATTTATTTAAGAAGTATGAATTTACTTTAACTTTTAAATTTCAACTTTACTTTTAAGTGGTTAGGGTTTATTAAATTTTGTTCTTTGTCTTAGAAGATATTAGGTCGCCTTTTAACTAAAATGATTGATTGACCACTCAAACATCAAAGAAATATCAATTGTACTTAATATTCTGGAATAAAAATGATTAATCAATCTCTTGAAAGAAGTGGAAAATACTGGTTAATTTGAACTTAATCATAGTCTTACCATTATGGGTTAGTTTTTAAACTACTAAAGCTTTTTAACCATTGCTTTATCAATTAATTTCTAACCTATTTTAACCTAATTGTTTTAACAACAATCTTATAACTAATAGGAAAAAGTTATTTTGTTAAACAATTTTAACTCTTAGTTTTCCTGCAGTATATTTATCTAGGAACTATTTTACTGGCTGGTTAGTATACTTATCTAGGAACTATTTTACTGGCTGGTAAATAGGTTTGATAAGCGTTCTTAAAAGTTACTTAAAATTAATTATTGCATAAGAAATTTAATCTTAAAATTATTAACCATGTCCGTTCTTCTTCTTATCACTTTAATCATACAATGAAAGAAAATATAAAAACAGAAATGTTAGTATTGCAAAAATCTTAACTTAATAAAAGAAAAATTAAAGTAGAAATGTTAGTTCTGCAAAAGTCTTAACTACCATTATCTACAAATGTTATCGTAATTCCTAAGTTATTTTTTTTTATTATTTTTCTTCAAACAAAAAGATTTTAAGTTTTTGTTTTTTAACTAGATTTTATTTAAATCGGTGAGCCCCTGGGGTTGTAAGAAAAACGGTGGTTTCTTCCCAACTGAAAAATCATTAGTAAAAAAATAACAAAAAAAATTGTTATAAAATAACTGTTATAAAAGAATTTCTTAGGAAAATATAAAAAACTTATACACAATATCTAAATTTATACTACCATAAGAACTTACTTCTATGTGTTATTTACAACTAAACGTTTCTTTCTCTTTATTCTTAGGAGTACTTTTCCGTAACTTAATTCCTAAAAAAGTGTTTGCTTTAGTTCTAGGAGTACTTTCCCGTACTTAATTCCTAGTACTGTTCTTGTTCATTTACAAAAATTTGTCTGAAAGAAACGTTTGATACAAGTTTTATTAAACATAAATGTAATTTAACTTAACAACCTAAATGGCTAATCTGAGTTGAAACACTCCTCTAACTTAAGTAGCTTAAACTAATTTAATTTGTTAATCCAAGCTAAGTACTAATCCAGACTATTTTACTTAATCCCAACTAGTAAATTCAAACTAATCCAGACTAAGTAGATTTACACTAATCTAAGCTAAGTACTAATCCAGACTATTTTACTTAATCCCAACTAGGTAGCTTAATCTAAAAACCATAGATGTAAGTTTCTTAATATACACAACTTAGTGTTTTAAAAAAAAAGTTTTCCTTTGACGTAGAAGTCATGTAATCTTATCCTAAAATAATGCCTAAAATATAGTATCTCAAAAAGTTCTTAAAAAAGAATACTTAAACGTCAAATAAATGCAAAATGTTTCGAAAAGTGGTGGTATCCATTAAAGTGAGATCTAGAAGAACGAAAGCTTCATTTCCTATCTTGGGTTCCATGTTGAACCATAAGGTCGATCTGCAACTTTTAAACTTGGATACAAACGGGATTTAGACTTTGTCTCTAACGAAGACATGGTCTGTCATGGGAAATTAAAGATTGACGGGCTCTGATATAGCCGCGGTACTTTGGCATCGTTCAATCAACGGAAAAGATTTTCCCATGTTAAGCAAAATTGAAAGAGTGTGAACTAGTTTGGCATCACGCTAGGGTGTTTTCAACCGGTGATCCAACACGACTCTTATTATGTTCACTTTCTGAAAAAGATTTGTCTCAGCGTGTCAACAAGACTAACGCTAGACACTTCCGACGTGGATTTAGCATTTATTGGCTAGTCCAAAGACTTAACTAGGGATGGATTGGTAAGCTAACCAATCCGAAAAATACTCTTCATAGAGTGTTGTTTCAACTCTATGTTCAAATCCATACGTTTCTTTTCCACTCCGATTTCTAGGAATACTTGGACGTTCCGGTTTCCTACGAATGTTCTGTTCACTAAGAACTATGTTTTCTGCAAAACTACTTTGAAAGAAACTTTCGTGTGAAGATCCTCTGGAAAGGATGGGAACTTTCTATCCTTCTTATCTAACAGGATCTTATCTCTTTTTGCCAGAGTTGTCAACCTTCACTTATTCTCATTACGGAGATTATTCCTCTGTAATGTCAATGTCCTGAATGTATGGGACTCTCTTTATGAGTATAAGACTATACTCTTCCGGTTCTGTTGTCCAACAGAATCACTTAAACTTGTTCTTCCCTCTTGTCCAGATCTAAGTTTTACTTGACTTTCTATTCTTAACTAAACTAGTATCTACAATCTTGGTATTTACTTTTATCATTAGTCATTCGTTTGACCAAAAATAATCATTCGTGTACTTTCCTTTTACTACTAAGAAGAGTGTCCAAATCTCCTTATAGTAAATATCCTTTGCGTGCTTAAGTCAAAGAACTACTGTCGAACCTGGAGCAATGGAAAACATCATCAAAGTTTGGGCAACTATGATAGGTCAACTGTTCCAAAGGCTGATAGAGAATAATTCTTTTTCTAAAACCAAGATACTAAGTGCTTTTCTAAGTTCAAACTTAATACTCTACCCTGGACGTGTCCTTTCATTAAATTTCCCTGGTAACTGCCTGTTACACAAAAAAATGTGAATTGGGGTGGATCTGCGGTCGACCTTATCAACTTAAAAGACGTTTCCTTCCCTACAAGGCGTCAACTCCATAATTAGAAGGAAAATCTCACTTGAGGTTGTCATCCTACGATCAATATTCCAATTCAAATGACGACTTGGGATAAGGTTCTGCTGTAAACTTATCCTTGTTTGGTTTACTAGTATCAAGGACGACTTGGGATAAGGTTCCGCTGTTCACTTATCTAGGCTTGATCAACTAGTAACCATCTCCACTTAAACCTAAATTCTATGCCTCTAATTATCCTATCTACAATTTAAGACTTTTCCCATTGAGGTCTATTAGAATCTTATAACGTAAATCAAATAGAACAAAGATAACCGGCTCTTTTCAAATGAAACAAAAAATAACTGATTGTGTTCAAATGAAACAAAGAACAACTGATTGCATTTTCCTGAGTTCCTTGAGTTAAATCGAAATTCGGCAGTCTGAAATTTACTGCTTCTATTACTCGACTTTCTTCCTTTTTCAAACTTAAACAAAACACTTGATTTGTCTGCTAACTTTTACTCTTTAAGTACTACCGAAGAAAACTAAAGGTTTCAGATTCCTGAGGGCTCCAACACGCCAATCCTACATGGATGGGTTGAAACTCTAACCCTTTAAACTTAACGCCCGACGGGTGGTAATCGTTCCTTTGCTATTACTTTCACCATCTTCTAGGTGAACATTACTCTGAACCTTTCCTTTAAACGGTTCGTCCGAAGCCGTTTAGTATTATTCTATAGCATGGTAGTCAAGAAATTCTAAGAGTTCGAAATGTAGAAGACTCTTCTTTCCTTTTCTTCGGTTGAATCCGATAGTAAAAACAAAATAAAAGATGTTTCTGATCGTGAAAGCTTATATACGAGAATCCTTTATCGGTTATCATAAGAAGATCACAAGGGGAAATTTCGACCACTACTTGTAAACATTCTTCAGATAACTCATGACATGGCAAAGAATGCTCTGTTAGTAAATGGCCAGTTTACACTCACAACATTCTTGTCTGTTTGCGCGCTGTTATAAAAAAATCAGGAACTGGTATTCTGTTTTTCTCATCTTAGGAAAGTTTAACTCTACTCATGACAAAAAGTCATCTTCTTTTCCTTTAAATCTCGTCATGTATTTGAAAGACAATAGCCAGCAACGTTTAAGCTTGGGTCTGTTGTCTCCCAAACATGAATCAATGAAAGTTCTTTGCTAACTCTAGGGCTAACTCGACCAAAGTTCTTTGTATGCAATCTCCAATTTCTAATAGGAAATTGAGTAAAAAATTAAGAAGTCTTTTTCAAGACCATGATTTAACAAATGGTTATCCTTTTCTTTTTTGATTTAAAACAATCGTCGCCTTATGGGCGGAAAAACTTGAAATCAGAGATTTCTTCTTTTTGCTCTCTCATCAGCAAGACTAAATGAAAGGTTTATTCTTTGCAGTACTGCTGCTGTCTTCTTAGCTGTAATTGACTGAAGCGATTAACCATAATAACTAAGAAAATTTAAACCTTGTTTGAAGCAAAACCTAAGTACTTCATTTTCTCTTTTTGTGAAACAACAATGTTTCGAATATTAGCGAAAGGAACTGCATTTCGAATATTAGCGGAAGAAACAACATTTCGGCTAATAGCTAGTCTAAGAGTAGACAAAGTTCATATCTCTGAACTAAACTTGTAGCGTCTAAAGTACGGAGGAAATCCGGGAACCTAACCTCAGCACAAGCTTTATACTTCCTTGTCTGGTAGGTTGACTTCCTCTTAGCGCTATGAATCTGGGACGAAGAACGTTCGTCCGAAACTAAACTTGTAGCGTCTAAAGTATGGAGAAAATCCGGGAACCTAACTTCAGCACAGGCTTTATATCCTCTTGTCTGGTAGGTTGACTTTCTCCTAACGCTCGGAATCTGCGACGAAGGACATTCGTCGGAAAACTGAACTTGAAATATGGAGAAAATCCGGGAACCTAACTTCAGCACAGGCTTTATATCCTCTTGTCTGGTAGGTTGACTTTCTCCTAACGCTATGACTCTGCGACGAAGGACGTTCGTCGGAAAGCTTTTGAGTACTCCGTACTCTTCTTTGGGGGAATTCTTTGACATATAATTCCTAAAGGAGGAATTTATCATCTCTTTATCCCGAAAGTTTATGAAAGAATGAGGAGGAATCTATCGTCTCCTTATTTCGAAGGTCTATGAGGGAATGAGTGCATTGTACTGACCAATGCCGGGACTCCAATTCTCTCCTTGATTTAGACCATAATCTCAACATTCATTATTAGGAAAAGGCTGAACTCTTTCCTTTCCTAATGGTATTGAGGAATGAAAGGATATTACCATACTTGACTCTTCATTCCCATTATTGGTTCTTTTCGTCTCTCTTTCCGTTCTTGTCTACTAACGACTGAGACGAAGGAAGTTTGAACTCGCAGTTCAATCTCTAGGTAGGTTCTTCTTTAACCTATAAAAATTTGCTGGGCTAGGAAGATACTTTTGGCTGCAGTAATCAACGAAAGTTATTTAAGGAGAAAAGAGAGGCTTACGGCTTCCGTAGGCCATAATGACTGTCTTTCCTCTGTATCTTCCCGAGACGTCCAATACTAATTACAATTCTTCAATTACGTCGCCTTCAGCTATGCGGTTCTCCTTAAGCACTAGCCCTTTTACGACGCAAGGAATTTGAGTTCTACACCGCTTACCCTGGGATGGCATAATGTGCCCATATTCCCTTTTCGGTGCAACCCTACTGTTAATCTCCGAGGACTTACTGGAAATTTGCATTGCGGGATTCTTGCTCTCTTTTTTCTCTTCTGAGTCATTTCGGACGTGGAGGGGAACTTTTACGTTTTGACTTCCGTAAAAAGATAACTTGCCCAGCCTTGGGGAATTGACGATCTTAATTGCAGTTTACACAACCTTAATGCGAGTTTCACGAACCAATTACTCAAAAATCACTTGGACTTTTTACTTTTCTTTTTGAAGACACTTAAGATAATTCCGGTTCCACACACCAGTTTCTATAACCTTTCACTATCTTTGATAAACGAGAAATGAGCATTTTTCTAGGTCTGCGTATCGCCGGATCTAGTCAGTTGGTAGATTTTAATATCAATATCACTCTGCCAATAAATATAATTATATATAGTATATATTATAATATTATATTAATAATATATATTATAATATATATATATGTATATATTTATATATATATATATAGTATATTATATATATAATATTATATGATATGTATGATATGTGTTATGTGGTGTGTGTACGATGTGTGTGATCTACTGTGTATATCGCAGGATTGACTTAGAGGTGATTGGCAAAGGTTGAGTGATTTATGTCCTTGCTCACACTGATCACTAGACTAGACGGTGTGGGTTGGTTAAAAGGGAAATAAACGCACATAGACCCTTTGTCAAAAGTAACAAGCGTATGCAGTTTAAATACGGGTTAGTTAATTAGTAATTACTAAATCCTAACTATTTCAAAACTACAATTCATTTTGGTACTAATTTTATATTATTATATATGATTATTATATTATATGCGTTTGAAAACTTTTTTTAGCTACGGTTTGGGTTCTTGTTAACTGATTTTTTTTATCACTCAAAAACGCTTGAATCCGAATTGTAAGTCATTTTATCCAATCAGCTCTAGTTTTTTTTTTCTGTGACTACTTTTATTATGGATACCGACCCGAAAATTGTAAAAATCCGATTCCAATCATTAGCTCATAGTATAAACTGTATTTTAATATTTTTATCAATAAATTCTATTAAATATGCCTCAAACAACTACAAATGAAAACATGATTAAAGTAAAAGCCATATGCATATGGTTTATTGTTAAAATAATTACAATTTCAGATAAGAAATATCAGATTTCGTTGTTTTCAAAAAAGTGAAATTTTTGGCCTATACATATATATATATATATATTATTATATATTATATATATAATATATATTATTATATATATTATATATATATATATTTATATATATATATATATATATATATATTATATTATATTATGAATTATATATTATATATATTTTATATATATAATATATTATTAGTAGTATATATATATAGTATTATATATATAATATTATTAATATATATATATATATATATATTTATATATATATATTATGATATATATTATATATAATATATTATCATTGACAAAATAGGTGCAAGATAAAAAACTTCCATCCACAATTACATCTAAATACAAAAATATGATGATTTGACATTTACTACAAAGCAACCCATTAGGTACTTATTGAGGAGTAAATGATTTTCTTATAGCTTTTCTTTTATGTTGTCTAAGAGGAAGATGATCATGATCATCTCTTTTTAAGTACCAACAGTAGTCTGCTAGCATATTCGATCCCAGCGTCCCTGATATCTTTCCTCCATCACTTTTATATCCTGATGGAACCGCTCACCTTGTTCCTCACTGTAATCTCCCCAGTTGTCTGGAAAGTAGTCTAAATGGGAACTAAGAAAATGCATTTTAATTGACATGTTGCACCTAATGCTTAAAAATAGAAAGTTTGCAGTCTAGTTCGTCTGACTACTATGTTTCGATAATCTGTTACTTCGGTCGATTTCCCCAGAACTTTGTCACGACAGATCGTGAAGAGAGCCAACCACTTCTTTCTTTGTTGTACCCATAAACATCAGTGAAGTGAGATCTGCAAAAAGTTTTCTAATTTGCGAACCGTCGAAGATTCCGCTTCTATTTTACCATCACTTAGTTTTGGAAATGCATTTTCAGGTAACAGATAGCATCGGCCTTTGTTTAGTGCTCGGACGAAATTTTTCATAATTCATAGCTTTTATATGTAGAGGTGAAGTATATAACATTTTATTGGTTGATTAGTAGTGTAATAACAAAAGCATCTGGGATGACCTTTTTCAAGTTATTTTCTGATCAGCCATTGCGCGTCGTGTGTAGTGTTTCCTTTACTTTTTGCTCGACTGTCTCAAAAGACACAAGAAACATGGAATTTGAGTGTAACCCGCTTGTTGGACCCGCAAAAAAAAAGACATGACCTTATTAAAAGAGACATGGAGTAATTAATTTCTTTGCATTGAAGAGTAAAAGAACCTTCTTTTCTTTTTCAAGATGATTCAGATCAAGTTTTCTGAAAATAGGATATATTACTTACTTCCAGTCTCCACATATCTTCCAACTTGTGTGTTTCATAGTTATAAATACCTGGAATACAGATGCTTAAGGTTGTCGTATTTTCCAGTAAGCATCACTGCAAAGACCAACAGGAAATATGCCATCTTTGTTACATGGTTAAGAGTAGCTTCTTAAACCCCCTTTTTTTTGTTTTCTACAGGAAATATTCTCCACACCCAAGTTCGGTTAATGAGACCTATCACATCATTGCAGTAAGTAAGAGATTTGGATTGGTCAGCAGTGAAATATTTACGAAACTCCCTATTTACGATGGCGGGTAACCAATAAAATGTATGTTGCTGAACTTAACCAAATTGTGTTAGCGATGCGTGAGCCAAACAATTGGCTGGATTCTTGGACAATCCCAAATCCCTATTCAAATTGTTAAGTTCTGATTGCCTTAAAGGTTTAGGTTGATTCATTCAGAAGTGCTTTCATACATAGGTGGAATCCATCAGACATCAACAATCGACAGCAGCGATCGATGTGTAATTCGCCTCGGTCTTGCGTCAAGATAAGTTTTCGTCTGATGATTGGGAACTGAATTTCTGGACCATTGAGGTACGGTTGTTATGGCAAGAGTTGGATATTTCAGGAATATTTCACTGTGTTGCTTGTTCTTTCGATTTATTCTCTAGCAAACAGAACAAACGTACATGCACTTTCGTTACTACCAAATGTTATATATTAAATTTTAATACCATAAAAAATTTATTTTCATAAATATGTCATACATGCCTAAAATATTCGTCATGGCAGAAGTAGACAGTCATTTAACATGATCTTTGGCCTTCCTCCGCTAAGAGGGAGAGCTATTTGTTTTCCCTTGCTCCAACTCCTTAAACCTTCAACGCACGTTTTGCAGCAGACATGAGGAGCAAAGATTTTATCCTGATCTCCAGTTTTAACTCCATAAGTACTAAGAGTAGCACTTTTTAACAAGGTTGTTATA
>JABUQX010075399.1:22500-25064 GCA_015478945.1 Trachelipus rathkii
TGACAATTGGTAAAAAAGGAGGTATTTGCTTTTTCGGGGAAGGTGCTATTACGTTTTTTTGCTTTGTTTCAAATGCTTTTGTGCTGAAACTCAGGATAGTAATGTGATTTGAAAGTATTGTTGGATTGTATTTAGTTCTTCTGCTAGAAAGGGGGAGAGACATCCGAACGTACGGAAGAAATAGAGATGGACAGAAAGCTATTTTGTTTTGGGGAATGATTATATAGCCAATGTATATACTTTGGTGCGAAATGTTGGTTTTTCTATATTATAATGTAAGATTGCAAGTGATTTATTCCATGTGATTAAGGTATCGAAGAAGGGGATAGAGTTGTTGGAGGGCATTTCTATCGTATACTGAACTGAAAATAAATCCAGTTATTAGTACTTTAGTGAAATCATTAGGGTTGTGTTGTGAGGGAGGGAGAAAAATGTAATCTACATATCTAATCCATAAAGTATTGTTGTTTAATGAAGGGTGGGGTAAATATGATAAAATTCTGTTGGTTTTAGTTCCATATAAATGTTACTGAGTATGGGAGACAGGGGGGATCCCATACTCAGGCCGAAAGTTTGTTTTGTAATATTGCCATTAAAATGAAAGAAGTTATGTTGTAATGAGAGATTAATGAGCTGTTTTAAATATATGAAACGGGAAGGCCAATCTCTTATTATAAATATATATATAATGTTATATTATATATATATATATATATATATGATATATTATATAAATATAATATATATATATATATAATATATAATATATATTATATTTTTATATTATATATATATATATATATAATATATAGTTATATATATATTATATATATATTATATATATTATATATTATACTATACTATATATATATATTATTATATATATATATATATATATATATATATAATTATATATAATATTTATAAGTTGTAATCATTATAATTGCAAAGCGCGAGGAAAATCGAAGCCTTATATATACTTCTTATACGCGTTATATATATATATAGTATATATATTATATTATATTATATTAATTATTATATTATTTATTATATATATTATTATATATATTATTATCGTATTTTATTATATATATATATATTATATATATATATGACATTTATAAGTGTTGATCTTCAGTTATAGGGGGAAATTTTTCGATAAGAGAAACAAAGAATTTCGAGTATTTTCTTTATCGTGGCAATTTCTATTCATTAATTTGCATATTAAATGAATTTTTAATATTTATTAGGTAATTTTTTTAAATTAAAAACAAAATATTTTTTTAATTAATTATGAGAATTTTTTTAAGAAATTAGCAAAGATTATATTATGATTTATTTTATTATATTATTATTATTATTATTATTTATTAATTATATTATTATTTTTATATTATTATATATTATTATATTTAATTATATATATTATTTAACTTTTTATATGATGATTTTTTTTTTTCTAAGTTTTTTAATTTTTATTCTTTATTTTCAATCTATTTTAATTTATGAGAGTTTTTTTTATTTTAAATAAACTCCTCCCCCGGACCCGCGAGTGCATAGGATGCGGGCACGTTAGGGGGAAGGGGGATGATATAGAGGGGGGCGGCGAAGGCCCCACCCCGGATAAAAAGAAAAATTATATATAAAAATAGAAAATACAACACTAACCAGCTGCACCAAACTTCGTAAAGTTAACTGAATAAATTGCTGAAAAGCTACTCATTTTTAGTAAGTCCTTGAGTGTGTAGCACAAAACAAAAAAATATATATCAATTTCTTTATACTTTTTTTTAATTTATTAAATTAATTTGGAAAATCCGTATTTACTGATTTTTTACTAAAATCATGAAATTATTTTTACATTTTCATTGACTCTTCGTTCCTGGAGTTATTCCGCTTATATACTAGCCATATATATATATATAATATATATTATATATTATTTTTTATTAGTATATATTTCATTTATATATATATATATATTATATATTATTAGTATATTATAAATTAATTATATTACTATGATAATGTCGAAATTTTTGACAAATAATAAGAAACAAAATATCTGATTTGACAGTACGGAAAAAAAGTGGTGTTGGCACAAACATGTAAAGAGGCCGCCGTGATATTATATTATATAATTATTATATATATAATATATATTATATTATATTATATTATTATATATATATATATTATAATAATTATTATATATATTATTATATACATGTTATATATTATATATATATTATATATAAATAATAATTATAAATTAATTATATATATTATATATTATTATAATATATATATAATATTATATATATACTAATAATATATAATTATATATATATAAAATATATTATTATTATATATATATATATATATAATATGATATATATTATATATATATTATAATATAATTAATTAGGTAATAATATATAATATTATTATATAAATGTAATATATATATATTATTATATATATTATATATTTATATTTATATATTATAATATATATATATATATTAATACTTATATATTATATATATAATATATATATTA
>JABUQX010075400.1:0-31444 GCA_015478945.1 Trachelipus rathkii
AAATTTCTCCGAATTATTAAAGTATCTCTTTTTCCTATATTACTTCTATCTTATATTTAATAAGCTTTTATATTATATTTTTGTATTTCATCTACTTACTAACATAGTTCATTACGCTATGTTCCCTTATCTCATTTGGAGCGACCTTTTTATTCTTTTCTCAGTTTACTTTTGTAACTTTACATCTTTCTTCATCTTCCTTTTATATATTTTTATCTTCTCATTAAATTATTATTATCATCTTCTAATTATTTATTCATCTATAAATTATCTATCTATCTCTATCTTATTCTTTTCCTTCTTATATTATATATATTCTTATCTTACTTTATCTTATATTATTATATTATATCTTTCCTTTATTTTTTCATTATTTATCTTTCTCATCCTTTTTTTATTATTATTTACTTTCCTTTCTCATTTTAGTTGTTGCATCTAACAGCCAAATTGGTCTGGATTTTTGGTGTATTATCATATCATATGACAACGCCATTAGGGTGCTTTTGACTGGATAATTGCATAGCCATTATTTGGTCTTCCGCCTTTCTTTCTTTGGCTCCATTTGTTAGTGGCGTTTGATGCTGCGGCGACAGTCCGCTCCGTACTCAGGCCCATCGTGGCTGTTTCTGTGACTGTCTCTAATATTCTTAATGTCTCTATTGTCTACTCTTTTTAACTTTCAAGTTTTGTCCTATCATATCTTATAATCCTTTTGCGGTGCCTGATGGTGTACAGATTTGCGGAAAGATTGCGTAAATGAGTAAAAAACACATACAAAAGATGAAAGGAATAAAGTCAGGGATTGGGGCAATGGTGATTGTGTTGTCATTGAATTTTTTTGTAATATAAATTTATCAATGATTTGTTTTTTTTTGATTTTTTTGATTTTTAATTCGGGAGTACCGTGCGTACGACGAATGGGGAGTTTGGGCATACATGTTGACAAATACATAGCGTGACATGTTACGAATCTGAAAAACTATGAAAATAAATCAATAATAACATCAATATTGATTATTTTTTTAAAAAAATCAACAAAAACAACCCAAAATTGACATCCCTGGAATAAATAACAATAAACTATATCTTCACACACTACGTTTCTCACGTTTTTGTATGTTATATCTCTTATTTTAACATTCTGTACCGGTTGAAATATGCTTCTTATAGCCTCTCACTTAGATACGTTCATCTAAAACAAAAAATCTTTTGTCCAACTACCCTTTCAATACTATTAAATCCTTAATTTATCACTATATTAGAATCATATTCTGTTAAAAACACAAACAATCAACTATTATAAACAGAACACAGGTCTGAGTATGGTTCACGCTCTCTCTTCCTATATCTCAGCAAATATAGCTGCTATCATGTTGCTAGAACACTATTTACCATATTTCTCTTAATCCTCACCCTCAACAACACAATATGGTAAGATACATAGATGACAATTTTTCTAGGACTCTCACAATACAACATATTAATTATATAACATACATACATTAAACAGCATTAACCCATCGATTAAATTTTACTATATTGATAATACTAACAATAACCCTGGCCGTTTTTAGACCCTAACACAAAAATTCACACACAAAAATCGTATACAGAAAACCAACTCTCAACCTAACCATACATTGGTAACTCTCACTACACTTACCACATCCAAAGATAGCAACTTCTAATCCTCTCTATTTTTTACGTAGCCTACCAAAGTTTGCTCATCACAAATATTAAGAATGAGTTACAACACAATAAAAACCATTTTCACAAAGAGAATCTCCAATATGATAATATAAACACACATAGCAACATACAAAAAGTCAAAATTAAAGTTTTTACTCATATAAAAAATTTAATTCAAAGACAAACAGAAACAAGATTTTACTCTTGAAAGAAAATGCAGAACTTCTTTTATTAATTATGCAAAAAATATTACTTAAATTAAATCTTATATGAAATGTGTCTAAATAGAATTAATTTTAAAACACATTCCAATAGAGTAATCAGATCCACCAATGTACGCGTATATCTTTATATATTATTCCTTTAACACAGATTCGATATTAACTATATTTTTAGTCTAGGAAAATTTTAATTCTACATAATATTAACAAACATAACCACCTACGATCTCCAAACAGATCAACAAAATTTCACCTAACAATCACAGCAAAAAACTAAACTCCTTTACTCTTCTTAAAACAATATGAAAAAATAACGCATATTTAATAACACCTATAACAGAGAAAACCAGAAATAAAATTCTAATTAGTATAAAAAATAGAAATAACATCTATCATTGCGGGATGAGCACAAATAGACCAAATACAGATTGAGATCATGAAACAATCAAACTCCTACTATAAAAAAGCGCTTAAATCCAACTGGAATATGACGACTCATAGTTATTACAGTCTTAAATAACAAAATATTTCCTATATCATTGATACTGGATCTAAGATGGGAGCATTCTCGAAAGCTAGACTCTCTCGATTTTTTAGATATATTAAAAAATAGATTTTTCATATCTCAAGATTTTAGTGATAGTTTCAATTGAAATGGAATTGTTTTAGAGAAAGTTTTAAAACCAATTGAAGATTGATGTTTAATAATAAATTGCAGATATGTGTTTATATAACCAGTTATAACTGGGTTATTATATATTTTAAAGTTTGTATTTAAGTTTTTTTTTATTATTTCTCAGAGTATTTTATTGATCGGAAATGATTTTATGATACACAAGAAGTACTCCTCCATTGTTTGAATAAATTCTTTTATCATACGTAGGACGAGGTAAATACCAAAGTCGAATTAAAATATAAAGTGACACTTTTGATTAGATATAAACAATATATAATAAAATAACTCATAAAAAATTTGTGACTTCTATAATAAACTAAATAACATAGGTAGTATTTTCTTGTTCGGTTATTCACAGTGTAAAGTGACTAACTATTGAATATAGAGTATTGTTTTTGGGTTCCCACCCATAAAACAGAATCAAGAAACATTATTTAGTGAAATAATTAGAACGAGTTAATTACAAATTTTAATAAGAACTAAAAGAAACGTCTTAGTACATAATTGCGTAAGATAAGTACATATCTGACATAAATAGAAAGACATAAACGAAACTAATTTTCAAGATATTATATTAATATCAGAAAACGAGTACATACTGTAAGTTGAATATTAAACTCCAAGACCAGTACCTAAATTGATAGAAGCTTAATTCCTCCTAACAAGGGTAGTTTAGATTATTGAAAGTTTGTTTAAAATAATGAAATAAATGCATTACAATTTTATTTTATATTGATTAAAAAGGATTATTTTTCAAAACTTGGCCTAATCAATCTGTTTATTTTTTTTAACAGGGACTCCACGTATATTATCTGGAGCGTTTATGGTTCAACAAAGTGTGGAAGCTACATCCATTTATTGCTAGCAATCAAAGTTTGGATAAATATCAATCTTTCAAATACTAGAGAGTGGATTCCGGAAAGCGGCCAATTTGACTTTTTAATTATTATGTATAATCTGGTGTTCATTGTTATTTCTTTAAACAACAATACATAGAGACCTTAAGGATTTTTAGCCAACATTTGGCTATTGTCAGTGTTTCATGAATAATTTCTCTCAAATAAAAATTTTAATCATTTAAACAAAACCAGAAGTGATTATTAGTTTACAAATTGCATGGTGGTGGGTTTGCTCTTAAATCTTACTTCAAACTTCATTAACAATGTCAGTGAAGGTATGTTAGAAGTTTTTATATTCAAGTTTTAAATGTTATTTTAAATCGTTTTCGATCTTTTTTTTTTTAAGTTATCATAATAAAGTTATTAGATATTTTATTTATATTATATGAATTATTTTTAATTTTATGTAATAATATATTAAATCTTTTAATTTTACTTTGTTCACTTTAAATATCTAAAATATTATTGAAGATATTGTAAGTTAGTTAGTTTTATTCTTAAGTATATAATTAATATATTCACATTTATGTACATATTTACGCATCTCATATTTCTTCAAATAGCCCTTAAATGTTCTCATCCTTCTATTTAAACCTGCATTGTCGCTTTTCTGCATTTTACTGGGCTTTCGATTTACACTTCTTTTGTGGCGTAATCTTTTGGGTGTAATGTGGAGCCTTTTGATTTCTTCTTTTCCCATGTGCACACCGACTTTTTGTTATTCAGAGCCGACTTATTTCGTTTCTGAATCATTTATTTAATTTCCTAGTTTTAGTGGTACGATGTGTCCATAATTTTTATACGCAGTACATGACCCTTTTGGTCAAGAAGCAATTGTTCTTGCCATTTTCATACATACGACGTAGATGGTTTCTTCCTTGAACGATATAACTCATAGACAAATATAGAAAAGCTTAGGGTATTAACGGTTAGTTCCCTTCTTATTCCCCTTTCTATTTATTGCCATTATCAGCACATATTATATAATTTAATGGTTTACAGTCTAGCGTAGTTAAGCCTGGTCTCTTTTGTGCCATTCTTACGTTCACTGTTTCGAGTGAATCATATCACCTTTAAATATTATAACACTTTGTCGCAATAGCTCCTTCAATAATTACATCCTCTATACCACTTGTTTCTCTTTACCTTTCAATGTTCATCTTTTTCTCCCTTTCCCCATTGTCCTTTCCCGTTGTAGAAGTATATACCATTCGATATATAATTATATGACATTAATGCCGAAGAAAAATGTGACAGAAAAAGGTTGACGGAGCTTGATGATAATCCATTCAGGAAAATGTCGTTCACAGCATATCCAATATGTTGTATGAGTAATGAAGTAACCAACAATGATTTAAGCAAAATGCTCAGAAGAGTGATTATGACTATAGCGATCCATGTGTATCGTTCGCATAGTGAATCGGCTCTATATAATATGTGTCATGTCCAGGTAAAACTATAGAAAATGCAGTGTGAGGAATACGCTAGTCCAATCTTTTCTGTATTAAGATCTTGAATAATTTTGTGAAATAGATTGTACCTGGAGCTAATAAGTTAGGGCAGTTGCCATTAATTGGGATCTCTCCGAGGGGATAGTGAGACTAGTTCGAAATGTGAGTTACATTATTAAATCAATGCAACTATAACCTTCGCGTTAACGAAGATGTAAAAAATCACACTCTTCAATTGTTCTTGAAGTGAGAAGTAGTTCCTCTGTACTGAGAGTTCAAAACTGATACTATATAAATTGCATTTGTGAACCGAGCGTTTGAAGTAGAGGTTGGGGGATTGATGTATGGCTGGCAGCGAGTATAATGCTTGAGATATGCAGGAGAGTGTTGTGGTGGTGTTTGGCGGGGTGTTGAGTTTGGCCTGGGCGGGGGTGCTTGTGGTTCTGCTTTCTTTTGTGCTTTTTTTTTTTTTTGGTTTTTGGGGTTTTTATGCTTTTTGGTGTCCGTGTCGGTGGGTCGTTGTATGTGTTGGCTTTCTGAGGGTTCTCTTACTCTACTTTGCTCGCTTTGTTTTTTGCTTTATTTGCTCTTCTTCATCTGGGGTTTTCCTCTTTTGGTCGGACTTTGTTTTGGTCGTTGTGACGGTTCGTCAGGGGGTGCCGGGGCTGTTTGTCTACGTGGTGCTGCCTCCTTGTGCTGAACCGCTGGGGGGGGGGGTGGCCTTTTTCAGAGGCTCCCTTTGATCTTTGATATTCGAGGAATTGAAACTGGTTAAGAAAACGTTTCCTTGGAGAGTAATTCCGCATAATATAAAAAGTTCAAGTAGAGCTAACTGGATAAGTAGAGTCCACATTGGGTGGTTCAGGTCCTTGGGAGCGCTAGTGACTATGTGGAAAAAAATTGTTACAAATAAAAGCCGAACAAAGGAACTGAAAGTTATTGAAATCATCAACACATATTACACCTATTAATATGGTGGCCTCTTCTCAACAACATAATTGTTGTTGTCAAAAACAATCAACTTATAGGGTGGCATCCCCGAACATACCAGCAGAGAGAAGAACTAATCAGGGGGCAATACCAAAACAACCTACTAGGAATAATGCACAGAGACAACCTGAGTGGCCACAAAGATCAAAAGAATGGACCCCCACTAGAAAGTGGTCAGATAATCCCTCAAGAAAGAATAATCCTGAGCAGTACTGTCAGTTTTGCAAGAAACCAGGACACACAGTGAGGGAATGTCGTGCTAGGCCTTTCTGCCAACATTGCGGAAAGCGAGGGCACACGTTCGATAACTGCTACAGTGCAAAGAATAAATGTTTGAGATGCCAGGAAGAAGGACATGTAGTTCAGGACTGCCCTACTAGAGGTAATGTGCGACTATGTTGTCCCTATTGTGGAGGGAGAACATTTGGGGCAGGATTGTACAACAGCCAAGAAGGGAAACTAGGTCACTCTGATGTGGAAGACCGCACATCAGAGTCAGAAGAAAAAAATTCGGATTTAGAACTTGTAATCCCTTGTCCAATAGAGAATATAGAGGGTCAAGCATATCCTGAGCGGTCTCAGGAAGAAAGGACTCCAATAACAAATACTGATCAATTTAGTAAAGAAACTAACCAACAAATCATGATGGAAGAAAATCAACTATAGAGAACATTCCTAATGCTAAAGAAAATGAACAGGATGAAAATATTGACCAAAGTGAAATAATAGGTATACATATTACCTCCACAACAATAGAAACGTTATTACTTAATGTAAACATCAGGGGGCAACCCGAAATAATTAATGTGAGAGCTTTTGTGGATACAGGAGCTAGTATAAGTTTAATATCTGCTAGTTTGTTTGAAAAATTGGATCACAGAAAATACCCATTACATGAGACACCATTCAAACGAGTGTCCGGAATAGGACAAGTACTTTTCCCTGTAATGGGAGCAGTTACCCTTTCATTGGAATTTTCACCTACTTATTACACCAAAGCAAGTACCTTTGTAATAATTCCTGATGGAATCACTGAATATGAGCTAGTTATTGGGTATGACATATTGCGGGAAGAACATCTATTGCCTGACCCACATAATGGTGAATTGGTCCTACGACGAGAAAATATGGTGACACCAGTTTCTACGGATGTCCGACACACCAGTGAAAAAGAATATCATTGTAGAGTAGCAGAAACCACTACCATACCACCCAAAAGTTTTTCAGCTTTAGAGATTAGTATTAATCTCCTCAACATATCTGACGAAGACCTGATCCTACTGGAAAACAACCCAAATGATAAAGTAATAGTGGGACCAGGAGTAGTATCTTTAGAAAAAAATAAAACTTAACTATAATAGCCTAAAATGATAAAAATACAGAAAAAAGAAGGGCCAGATAGATCGGCCAGTTAGAAGATAATAGCAAAGAGTGTCCAGCCATAAACTTGGTGGAACTTAATCAAGAAAAGAAAAATGATTATGAATCATGGACCCCAGAAAACTTAACAAACGCATTTCGTCTAGAGGAGGCGGACATATCACCCATAGAAAGAAATCAGTTATTAACCCTCCTTTCTAAATATCCCACAGTACTCAGCTTAGGGGATTCTGATGTAGGTTGTACATCCATCCTCAAACATAGGATAGAGACAACTACAGAAGATCCAGTCCAAGTGCCTGTAAGAAGACTGCAAGGACCAGTTTTGAGAGAGGTAGAAGAATGTTGTCAACAGCTGGAGAAGGACGGAATTATTCAACGGAGTAAGTCACCGTACTCTGCTCCAGTGGTGCCAATCCGCAAACCTGATGGCACTATACGATTATGCATTGATTACCGCGCATTAAATAAAATCACCAGAGGAGACAGTTTCCCCATTCCTAATTTAATAGACATGCTTTTCAGTCTACAAGGCATGAAATGATTTCTCGACCATTCAGACTGGTATAAAGGGTTTTACCAGTGAGTGGACGAAGACGTGTGGAAAAAAAACCGCTTTCAACCATCTCTATATCTCACTGGGAATCTCCTAAGATCCATTTGGAGTCAAAAAACGGACGCGCTACACTTCCAGGCGAGGCATGAGATGGCTCTAGCAAATACCAATGGATATGTATGGTTATATTTTAGATGATGTCCTTCATCATCAGTGATCTCATTTAGTAAACAACTTGTAAAATTAGATAGGGGTTTTACAGGCTTCAAGAAACGGGTTTAAATAAAACCTGTCTAAGACTCGATCGTAGCTCCGCAAAACAAGTGAATTCTGGGACATTTAGTTTTCTGGAAGAAGTATGATTCCCTTGGATAAAAACCTTCAGGGAATCATGGATTTTCCAGCTCCAACAATCGATAGGAAAGTGAGGCAATTCGCTTGGATGGTAAATTTTTACGTCGCCACAGGTTCAGGTGCTCAGGAAATGGCAAAACTTATTGACTACTTAGTCTAAAAAACGTAAAAGGACTACCATGCCAAAAAGTTTTGAAGACGTTAAAGAAAGCTTGTGGGCAGAATCCTCTGGTCGGTATTAATCTTACCCTGATCGTCTGAAGATGCTTCACCCTTTACATTTTGTATTAATGCATTCATATAGGTGCGGGCGTGTATTAGCTCAAGAACTAAATGGGGAACATCGTCCCATTGCTTATATTTCAACAACGTTCTCTAAGGCAGAGCAGAGATACAGTACTACGGAACGTGAAGTAGCCGCTATTCGCTGGGCTGTAAAATCTCTTAAGCCATTTTTGTATGGAATCAAAGTCTTAATCCATACTGATCATAAACCACTACTCTATCTGAACAACATGACACTAGTGAACCAAAGAGTTGCTCGAACATTAGAAGAAATTAATGATATAGATTATGAACTAATCTATATCCCTGGGAAAGAAAATGTCGTCGCTGACGCCTTGTCACGATCACCTGTTCCTGACATTAAAGAAGAAGACATAAAGGACCAGAAACAGATCCCTGCTGGATATGCAGAAGTTCTAATGCCAGGAGGGGGAGATTCTTTGTTCCAGAGTTTCTCAGTATGGCTTTATGGTACACAAGAAAAACATCAAGAAATAAGAGAAGGGGTTGTGCAAGAATTGATAGACAATCGTGCAACATACAAATTACCAATGGGAAAGAGTAATATTTCCATTACGAAACAACTCCGTCTCATGAAGCATACAGGACAACTCCCAATATAGTGCAGGCCATAGAAGCTTTTGGTACACTTTTCAAGGCTAAAGTATTAGTATATTATGGGAACAGTAAGCCCTTGCAATTTGGGTGTCAACAAACCAATAAAGTTTGTGCTTTATTATGTTTGGGAGGATTCCACTATAACTTATTAGTGGGAACTAGCAATGACAATTCAAACCATCTTCAGAATGAACCTATAGCCGTTTTAGAAGAAGTCAGGGAATATGATTTGCTGAATGAATCCTTAGATGAGCAATCAAGTATATCTTTACCAACTGCGGTGGTTGAACAAAGGGATCAAGTTAAAACCGGTGGGGAGGTGCCCAAAACACCTAGAATATATCAATTATCTATAATTGATCATGAAGACACACATTGGGATGAAATATCCATAACACCAGAAGAAATTAAAGACTATCAACAAAAATGATCGGGTATTAAAAAAGTTATACCAGGCTGTTAAAAATAATAGGCCTTTGACAGGCAATCTTAAACCGTATTTACGTTTCAAGAAATATATTTTTATCCAAGATGGTCTCCTATGTAAATTAACCAAATATGAAGAAACAACTTACATCGTCCCTTTTACTGCCTTTACTAATTTGGCAATAATGGCCCACATTAATTTTGCGCATATAGGCAAAAACAAATTACGTGCCTTAGTAACTAGGTATGTTTGGAATCCAAAGGCTTATGATATATGTTATGACATTGCTACAACATGTTACAAGTGTCAGGCATCAAAAACTGCTAATATTATATATACTCCACCAACCATAAAAATTACAACTGATTTTCCATTGAATTGGTGCTATGGCGCTGTTGTCAAAATTAAGCCCCAAGAAGCCAAGAAAGGAAATATTATGCCTTAGTTTATTGGTAGACCACCACTCAAAATGGATCGCTGCAATACTTAAAACTAAATAAAAATGAAAAAGTCGACTAAATGGATTTCACCAAAATAGTTACCGCTATATCTCCAATATACCAGAACGGATATTAACAGATAATGGGCGAGAATTTGTAGCTCCAGAGTTTGAAGAAATGCTCCAGTTAAACAACATAAAACATATTTTAACAACACCATATACTCCATCATCGAATGGAGCAGTAGAAAGGGTCAATAGAACCCATAATTCAGTACTTAAGAATGACTATCAAAGATTACACCTTGTGGGATGCAGAGTTGCCAAGAATAGTTATGATATATAACCATACTGAACATTCCCAATTAGGTCTGTCTCCTTGTGAATATATTCTCCAAAAACAACACACACCCTATAGCGGACTATCTTGGAGAACTGAAGATATATTTTGGCAACCAGGACATTCTCATTATCAACCTTATCAGTTGCACCAACAAGTAGGTTTAAAGATACATTTGCCGGGTGATTTGGTAACTAACAAATTCCGTCCTCGTTACCATGGCCCTTATGAGGTAATTAAGTTAATGAGAGTATGATCACCTATGTGACTTGAATCAATTGAGGGAAAACAGTACAAAGTCCATCATCGCCAATTACGGAAGTGGTTGTTACCACCTCATTATTTAGAGAACAATGAATTATTTCAAAAATGGGCTATGAATTTAACTGATGATGACCTTTTTGAAAAAGCCCAAGGACAAGAGAGAAAAATTGAATTAAATGAGGAAATTATTGATGAAGAGAAAGGAACTTCTAGTCAAGATCAGTTAGAAATAACTGGTTTGGATGACTCAGATGACTTTGAGTTTGAAGGTTTTGAAATAACTGAAGAAACAGTGGCAACCTTCCGGACAATAAAAAATAAAATGCAAGAAATGCAAACCCAAATGAACTTACCTATAACTTCAGTGTCCTCTCCATCCTCTCCTAACTCACCTAAAGAAATTGAGCAAATAGAAATTATTGAAAATCTTTCAGATATTGAGCTTTCTAATCTGTTGCCAGAACCAACACAAAATGAAAAAAATGACCAATCAATTTCTTTGATTAGCAGTACACATAAAATAATTTAAAAAGAATTTTTATATCGGGGCACTTCTGTGAGTAGTCAGTAGGCTTTCACAAGAAAGGCAACCAATATGAACTGTAATGCAATGGAGTTGTTAAACACTCGTCAGAGAAATATAGAAATGTAGCCTCTCTTCATAGAGAAATTTAGATGAAATTAAGAGACGATTCTCTTAAAATGTAACTCCCCTTGAAATTGGAGTGCAGAGAGAAAACGATGCGCCTGCGAGTTTGATTTGCTGGATTTTATGAAAATGGAAGTAGATGATGAGGAGCAATACTATCATAATGATGGTACAGTGCCGCAATTACACGATCGAAGATTGTGTCAGGACAATTCCAAATGTTACAGCCATTTTATATTAGTAACGAAAAAGACAACAAATAATTGAAATACATAGTTCAGTATAAAAGACCTAATCAGGGGTTACTGATATTTAATTTCACTAATGAAAAGGTGTGAAGAATAATGAAGCAGTGAATTCATTAAGTAAATCCGCGCTGTTGACTCATGAGAGAAAATTAGAGATAAATTATTAAGTAAGTGTTAAATGTAACCAAGGAAAATTCTTATTTTGAAGAAAAACAAGTAACTTATCCACTTGTTGTTCAACAACGGGGGGGAGGATATAAATAGTGGTATTACAGTGTTTTTTATTGTTCATCAGAGTATTTATGAGGAATTTGATTTTTGATACACAAGTAGTATCTATTTTTTGTGAATAAAGTCTTTTTCATATTCAAAAGGTTATTTATAATCAAGTGAATAAATATAAAAAGTTGACACTTTGTTGATGAACATAAAATAAATAACTCATAAAAATTTGTGACTTTCTTAAATAAACTAAATAAACATAGGAGTATTTTTGTTCGTTCAAAGTGAAAAGTGACAAACTATTTGAATAAGAGTATTGTTTTGGGCCAAACCCAAAAACAGAAATAAGAAACATTATTGGAATATATAAGAAGATTAATACAATTATTTAAAAGAACTAAAAGATCGTAGTACATAATTGAGAAGAATAGTACATATTCATTGACCATAAAAGAAAGAGAAACGATAACAAATTTCAAGATATTATAAATAACAGAAAAGAGGACATACTGAAGTTGATATTAACTCCAAGACCAGTACCAAATTTGAAGAAGCTTAATTCCCCTAACAAGGGTTAGTTAGATATTGAAGTTTTGTTAAATAATGAAATAAATGCACAATTTTTATTTATATTGATTAAAAAGGATTTTTCAAACTTGGCCTGATCACTGTTATTTTTAACAGGGACCAAGTATAGGAGCTTAAGTTCAACAAGTGTGGAAGCTACACCATTTATCAGCAATTCAAAGTTGGATATCAACACTTCAAATTACTAGAGAGTGGATTCCGGAAAGCAAACTACATTTGACATTTTAATTATTATGTATAACTGTGATCATTGTTATTTTTAACAACAATACAAGAGACCAGGATTTGCCAACATTGGCAATTGTCAGTGTTGAATAATTCTCCAAATAAAAATATTTAATCATTAAACAAACCAGAAGCTATTTGTTTACAAATTGCAGGTGGTGGGTTTGCTAATCTTACTAACTTCATTAACAAGGAAGGTGAAGGTATGTGAAGTTTTATTCAAGTTTAAGTTTATTAAATTCGAAAGTTATATATTAAGTTATTAATTATTAAATTATAAATCATTGCATTTTAGTAATAAAATATAAACAATTTTAATAAACAAATTTAATTGTCACTTAAATATCTAAAATATTATTGAATTAGTTAGTTAGTTAGTTAGTTAGTTTTATTCTTAAGTATAAATTAATATACAATTTATGTACATAATTACGCATCTCATACTTCTGTAAATATAGCCTTAAATGTTCACATCCTTCTTTTAAAACCCTGCATTGCGCTTTTGCATTACTGGCTTGCGATTTAAACTTTTTGTGTAAGTAATTACTGTTCTTTTTCCCAATAGCACCATCCCTTTTTATTGAGCACCATTCTTTCCTGGATTATTTTTAATTTCCAGTTTCAGTGGACGAGTGTGTCCAATTTTATACGCAGCAGGACCCTTTTGGTCAGAAGCAATTGTCTTGCCATTTCAATACAATAGAAGAGAGGTTTCTTCCTTGAACGAATACCAAGACAATAAGAAAAGCTTAGATAGGTTAGTCCCTTCTTATTTCCCCTTTTCTTATTTTATGCAGCGCGATTATAATATATATATATATATATTATACTAATATATATATATAAAATATAATATATATAAATAAATAATACACTTGTATATATATTATATATAGTATATATAATATATTATTTGTAAAGGTATGAACCGGTCAAAAATCGGCGTTTTTTTTTTTAATGAATCATGAAAAATTAAAATTTTAATAAGGTTATATTTAACTTAATAGTTTTTTCTCACATTTAGAGTTTCTCTTTATGTGTTTAGAAAATGAAAATAATAATAAATCTCTTTTAATATTTTTTAAAAGTTTTTTTTAATATTTTTCCCATTTTTCAAAAAATTGAATTCGGGAAAAACCGGTCAGTGGGCGTCGGGGAAAAGCCGGTCATTAAATATTATTTCTTTTGTTGCTTGTCCAAACTAATTATATATTATAATTAAATGTTAATAGAGTCTAGGTTGGTGAGGCTAATTAATTTTGGATTGAAAAACACAAGTCTAATAGTTATATTTTATTAACATTTTGCAAACGTTGAATTTTTTACAAAATTTTTGAAATGTTTTTTTCATTTTTTTATGCCTAATAAGCATTTAAAAAAAGAGAATTATGACAATAAATTTTAATAATCTCTAATAATAATAATAATATTTCAACTTTTAACAAAATTGGCATTTTATATTTACCAGTAGGCCTATGTACGCACATTTCATGTGAACTTTTTTACGAAAAAATTGTTCACAATTATTATAATTTAAATTATGACAGATCAAGTTTTAATTACTATTATAGTAATACAATAATAAATTGCAAAATGGCTTTTTTTTTTTTTTTTTTATTTTTTTATATCGGTGAGTACGCACATTGTCACGTGAATTTTTTTTTAATTTCCTTACATATATAGAGAGAAGATATGTATAGAAAACATTAAACAAATGTCTTTATAGTCTATACCATGCATAAAAATTAGAACAAAAAAATATTGAAAACTAAAAAAAAATAGACATTTTTTTTACAAGTTTATACTGAGCACCTCTTCTCAAATGCTGACTTATTTTGGGCTTTAATACAAAACGTAAAAGATTCAATAGATGAAGCTTAAATATTTTAAATTTTTTCTTTGAATATTTTAAAATAGACTTTCCAATATGCATCTAACTCAAAATTCTGATATCTTTAATTCTACGAGATTCACGAGGTCTTAGAATTGTTTTGCAAAAAAAAAAAAGTTTTTTTTTCCAACTTTGGGAAATTTGTTTTTGACTATAGGCTGTAAAGTTGTATTACTTAAATTTTTATATATGGTTAAAATAAATCTATTTGCTACTTATAAAACCCTTGCAATTTTGAAAAAATTTTTCATTTGAAAAATATGATGATGATTTTGTTAAACTGACCGGTTTTTCCCTCCGTGACCGGCTTTCCCCCATATAGTATAGTATAGTATATATATATATATATATATATTTAATATATATTATATATTTATATATATAATATATATATATATATAATACTGTAACTACGAACGGTAACCTAACTTGACCTAAATTAATTTTCATTATATATATTAGTTACTGTTAGTTGGTGATCGGTTTATTAAAATCTTCTGAGTTTATATTATATATATATAATAATATATATTATTAGCCATCACCCTAGGTCCCGTCACCCCGTGCGATCAGAGTCTCACTAGGAGTGTTAGCACCAGCTACTCTCCTTACTACTACCTATCTTCACTCTATGTGGCCACCACCTGACGTTGCCTGCCGCGGACACTCAGTGTGCGAGAGCAATTGTCAGTAAGAATCGCCTCGTGTTTCTTGTAATGGAGAGTGCTAAGAACTCTGAGAGGATCGATGAGACTTGAGTTATACACGTGTGAGGAGCATCGGTAGATGTGTTCTTGTCTCATCACTGTGTAGCAGTTCCTTGTCTCTTGTTCGACGTTTCCGTTCTATCCTTAATGTTTTTAGAATTATGAAATAATAATAATCACATGAATATGTTTTAAAAAAATTTGAAAAAATTCAATTTTCAAAAAATTGAATTGGGAAATAACCGTCAGTTGCGATCGGGAAGAAAGCCGGTCATTAACATATTATTTCTTTGTGCTTGTCAAAGCTAATTAAATTATTAATGTTACCATGGTTAAAAAGTGTCACATATACTATAGAATTAAGTTGGATGAGAAGACAAAGTCCTAAGTTATATTTTATTACATTTTTCAAACCTCGATATTGTCATAAACTCGAAATTGTCATAAACTCGAAGTTGTCATAGACTCGAAATTGAAAATAAACTCGAAATTGTCATAAACTCGAAATTGTCATAAACTCGAAATTGTCATAAACTCGAAGTTGTTAAACAAATGGCATTTATAGTTACGAGTAGGCTATGTACGCACATTTCATCGTGAACTTTTTTTGACGAAAATTTTCACAATATAATTTATTGTATTTTGTCGATCAAGTTTTAATGAAAGATTTCTAGAAGATAACTACTCAAAATTTGACATTTAACAAATAGGTTTTTTTTTTTTTTTTTTTTTTTTTTTATATCGAGTGAGTACGCACTTTTCACGTGAACTTTTTTTTTATCCCTACACTAGATAAGAAGAAAGATATGTATAGAAAAACATTAAACAAAATTTTTAGTCTTACCAGCATAAAATTAGAACAAATATTATTGAAAACTAAAAAAAAATAGAACAGTTTTTTAAAAGTTCTATACTGACCGCTTTTCCGACGCCCGACCGGTTTCCCCGAAATTGAAAAAACTTGATAAATATTAAAAATTATAGCTTAATATTTTAAATTTTTTACATGGAAAAATGTTAAAATAAGACTTCCCAATGCATTAGACTCAAAATCTGATATCTTAATTCTACGAGATTCACCAAGTCTTAGAATTTTTTTGCAAAAAAAAAAAAAAAATTTTTTCCAATATTTTTGGGAAATTTTTTGACTAGTAGGTGTAAGTTATTTACTTAAATTGTCTTACTTTCCTCTAGGCAACTGTTGCCTACTTAAAAAACTTTCTCTAATGAAAGTATTTTTTAATTGTAAAACAAATATTAACAATTTATTAAACTGACCGGTTTTCCCCTCCGTGACTGGCTTTCCCCATTTACGGTATATATATTATATATATAATATAATTATATATTAATAATATATTATAATAATTATATAGTATCTATATAGATTTTTTGATCGTTTCTTTTTGTCGAACGCTTCTTAAGTAAACCCTCGGTTTAACCCGGCTGGTTGACTTTGTTTGTCTTTTATATTTATCTTCTGGCTGTTGTGTGCCAGAGTCTTTTTTCGTCTGGGGTTTTCGGAGTTGTGTTGATTTTATTGTTGTGTTTGTTGTGTATTTTGCGGTTGGGGTTCGGGGGTAGGATTTTATGGGTGTTAGATTCTCTATTATATATATATGTTTATATATATAATATATACCGTATATATATATAATTATAT
The DNA here is from genome assembly GCA_015478945.1 of Trachelipus rathkii. Taxonomy (NCBI): domain Eukaryota; kingdom Metazoa; phylum Arthropoda; class Malacostraca; order Isopoda; family Trachelipodidae; genus Trachelipus; species Trachelipus rathkii. The sequence continues at coordinate 16,783 of JABUQX010075400.1, forward strand.
TAGGTTATGTTTATATATATATGTATATATATATTCTATGATCTACAGGTTATTTAATTAGTAGTATATATTCAGTATATCTTAAGGTATTATTATTGTATGTAGGTTAGAAATAAATTGGTAAGTTATTTGTGTTATCTGTTTTTTAATTGATAATTTTGTTATGATTTAGTATGTATAATGATATTATATGTATAGTGTATTAGTGATTTAATAATAGATATTATATAGTTTAGGATAGTTACGTATATATTATATAATGTATATCATACATTTTATATTATTATGAATAAATTGTATTATATTAAGTATAGTGGTATTATATTAGCTAATTTCAGATCATGGTGCTTAACTAAAGATGTTGGTTCCTAAAGTTCTTCATGGATGATTGATTGATGGAGAACGTTGGTCTACTTTAAGTGAAAATGAATGGTATATAAACGATTTAATATGAATCTTGATTAACTTCTTCAGTCGACAGATAACGTGAATAATGAAATTTTAATAGTAAAGTAGTTGTAAGGTTCTTCATTTAAATGGTAACTCAAATAAAGATATTTGAATTCTCAGATATGAGATGGTAGATTGTCTTGATTTCTGTGAAGCCAAAAAAAAGAGTTTAGTGAATATGACGTATAATGAGCAGCAAATCTGAAAGGTAGCTATCAGTGTGGAAGCAAGGAATAAGTATAATAAGATATTTACATAATATGAGCAAATGTTATATAGTAGTGCGTCTAATAGCTATTAAGGGTCAGTATTAACGTATTGGCCCACAGAGGTTGTGGGTCTCCATATTTAAGAAAAGACCTAGATATGCTGGAGAGTGTAACATAGTGCAACAGGTATGATTTCTTGCTTTGAGGGTAAGAGCTATGAGGAGAGGCTGAAGGAGTTGGGATGTTTTTTAGAAAGCATTTCTCATGGCACATGATACAAGTTCTAGTACAAACATTTACCGATGTAACCGTTTTTTTCTAGGGTACACCGAATAACGAAATGATAAGAGAGATCGTGTAACCTGTCTGCGTGTCATTTGTAATAGTGTTTAAAATTTTTTGATATGGTTTCTCGCAGGAGGTTGTTGGTGTGCGCTCCCTTGCAACATTTAAGAAGGATTGGATAGGTATATGGAATTGTTTTGGCATCATATAGTATATTCTTACGTAGCCAAAGTGGCGGGTTTGTAGTTAGTTATTAAAGTAAACCGCGTAGCTACCAATATCACAATAAACTTATTAAAGCTTGTACTTGTGGTTAGCAGAACCTTAGCTAAGATGTTCGATTTTGGTAGTATTGGCGTATATATTATACTTGAACACTTTGTTAGGAAAATTGAAGCCTAGGGTGTGTGAGATTGTGTTTGCTCAATTGGGCATCGTATTTGTATAAAATATTTTAGTTGCGTGGGACAGTCTCAGATAGGTCCATGTGGCCCTAACTGTTCTTTGTTTTCTATCCTATCTGAGGTACATACTATGAACTTTGATATGTAAATATTGACTTTCTGATTGGAACAAAAATATGAGGTGTCAAAGCAATTCCTCTAAATGTCTTAGAGGTGTTTAAGCTGTCAAAATATCCCGAGATTAGAATGTTCATTACTGTTCACATTCATGTGAAGTACAACTAATTAAAAACTTTATGGCACAGTGAATGCAACTAGGCTATTTTAGATTGGCAAGGCCGACTACTATTTTAAAAGAAAAAAAGAAAAGATTTTCCCCAAGACACGAAATGGGCGAAACAAGTAGGTGGATAAATTTTGAATGATTGTTAGACCTAATGAAATTTTAAAGCTCTGTTCGAAGCTTAAAGAGCTTCATGGATCAAGATATTAAACCTTTTCTAAAAAACTTAGATCTTTTCAAGTCTGTAAGCAAAATAGCAAATTCTATAATTTTGTTTTATGTGCCCGTTACTTTATCCCCAAACATTCCTCCATTATGTATTACAATTGCATTCTCCATAATTAATGACAACTGCTCTTAATCATATTGGAAGTGTAGTTTGTGTTGAGAAGGGTTTTCAAAGCAAGACATCAACGAAATCAGTTTTTCAAACACATTTTGAAGTTGCAACAGAAATTCTCTTGTCTGATAAATGCAAGAAATTATAATGCCATCTTGTGAGATGATCAATTATAAAATGAAAAGGCATATAAGGGCAATTAACAATTTATTCTTAATGATTTTTAAAAATCCAGTAGAACACAGTTCGCGATATCAAGATCCATATTACTAATCTTTGGTAAAGTCACTCATTTCCATTGATATCTAATCAAAATTTTGCTAATTTTGTATATAATATTTGATACTGTGCAGTTTAATTTAAGATTTGTTAAGGATTTAGCATTTTACACTCACTCAAAATTGTAACACCAAAACAATATTTCAATACTCTGAAAAGGGCTCAAAAGAAACTTTCTTCAAATCTAACTAGAGAAGAAAATCTCTTAAGCAGATCGCTTTAATCAAATGTTCATCATAGCTTCACATATATAAACGAAGGAAGTTTATCAAATCATTTTGCTGTTAAGAGTTCAAAATTAAGAATTTTTTTATATGAATATAAACTATATAGCTTTTTTTTTTTATTTTAAAATTGTTTTAATGTTCATTATTTTTATTCCCTTTTATTGAATATATATAATATCTATATATATATATATATATATATATATATATTAATAGATATATATATCATATATATATAGTATATATTATTATATATATATTATATATATATATATATATATATTTATATATATATATATACGTATATATATTTCCTTAATCTAACACACCGAAATTTTATTTTGGCCACTGCCTCTACTATATATCTATAATTATATTAGTATTATTATATATATATATATATTATATATATATTATCATATATTATATAATATAGTAATATATTAGTATATATATACTAGTATATATATATATATATATATATATATATATCTACTACGGTATATATATATATATATATATATAATATATTAATAGTATATATATATATTCTCTTGGAACGTGTTGTATATATAATATATATATATTATATAATATATATATTATTATATATATATTATATATATATATATATATACTATATATATATCATCATCATCATCATCATCATCAATCACCTACCTTCTCTCCCAAGATGGGGTTTAGGTGCGAAGCATGCACGTAGAACAGAATATAGTAAGAAGAATATACCGAACAAGTTCGAAAAAGAAAATGTTACAGGCCTTCAACCAACCCTTTATACCTTTTAGTGAGAACCTCGTGCATTCAGCGAGAAGCCACCTTTAGAAGCTTCATGTTCTTATCAACGTGCGACTGTACCCTGCACTATGGCATCTCGTCAATTTGTGGGGTAATCTTGGCCAGTGGGCCACAACCATACCCCGTCACAAAACTCCGCCATTACACTCCTCTATTATGAACCGTTTCTTCTTGCACTGCCAAAGCTCACATTTTCTCTCCTCAGGCATTTCTTTACTGAGATCTAATCCCTTTTTCTTCTGTCTCCCAGCCGTTCGATTCCCAGCACACTCACCACTATACATCCGCTAACCAACCGACTATATCCGCTCCTTTCCACATGATTGAACCATCTTCAACGTACCTTTGCCATTTATTCTCTAATTTACCCCTTTTTTCCCCACCACAACAATCTCTAGTAACATTCATTTCTCACTTTAATTACATCATTCTTCTCACACTAACACGCCTTAGATTGTCCATCAGCTGAACCCATTTGGCTTTAGATCTATACCTCTTATCGCCATAAGTCTCACTACTATACATAACACAGGTACGACATACCTCCTCATATATATATATATATATATATATAATTATATTATATATATTAGTATAGTATATATATATATATAATATTATATTAATATATAAATATATATATAATATATATATATATATATACATATTGATAGTAAACGGTGATGATGTCTGACATCATCATTGTCTGCTGCATGATTTGTTTGTTTTCTGCAGGTACAAAATTGTCTAGATTTGTAGTAATATAACGATTGTAGTTGATAATAATAATAACGAATGAATAAACGATAAATAATATATATAGAATAAGATAGATTCAAAGAAAGCAAATAATAAACAGGAAGACGAGGAAAGTTAATAAATAGTACGGAGAGAAGAAAAGAAGCAAACAATCTAAGAAGGTGAGTAAGAAGAATAAGAGAGGCACCCACACAGAGGTAAGAAATAATTTGTAATTTTGAGTTCGATTTTTTTGCGTTAATTGCAGATAACAGAGAAAGATAAAGACCTGACTGATATAAAACTTACGTGATATGACAATACTGTTATACAAAACACCTTTTTAAAATTAAATAATCTATTAACATTATAAAAATAAACATCATCTGCTGCCTCATACCTCCATCGGCCACTATTCTTCCTTATATTATTATCTTGTCAATCTCAGAATGAAGACTTATCAGATCAAGAAATCTACATCCTAGATCAGGTATAACTTGACAATTAATAATTACTATTTAGAGAAGGGTAATTAAAATTTTTAATAAAAAAAAATTTTTAAGAAAATTAGATTAGTAGAATTAGTAGAAATAGTAATAAAAGAGTTTGTGAGTGTGTAATACAAAGTACAAAATTATCTGTTTGAGTTCATCAATTGCGCAACTCTGCTAAGTAGCTAAGTAGATAAAAATGGGTGGTGATGATATGCAAGGACAAAGGAGGGTGGAGATAGCTCAGAATAGTTGGTAACATGTCCAGCGTTTCTGTGGAAGGCAAGGGATTATGAGAATTGATGGAAAGGTGTGTGATTGTGGAATTAAATTCAAGAATGAGACAAAAGGGGATTAATTGATCAGCATTGGCATGTTGAGGGTAAGCGTAAGAACTACACGAAAGAATATCAGTAAATTGAGTTATCAATGAGGTTGGAGTGCAGTTGATATTAGCAGGCACTATATATAGGTATAAGTGATAAAACGGTGGAAGAGGTTCAAGTAGGTGTTCTGAATTGTATTATAAAATTTGATAGAAGAGAGGAAGAAAGCGTGAAAGAATATGTGATAAGGTATGAAAAAGTAATGAGTGAAGCAATATGTTTAGGGATGAGTGAGTGGGGAAAGGATGTAAAAGGAGCACATTTGTTGTATTCAGCAAGACTGAAAAAGTGGGAAGAACAGATTATTATAGGTGGATGTGGTGACAGTGATTTGGAATATGAGAATATTAGAAAACAAATGCTAAGAATATTTGAAGACATAAAAACTGAGAGTGAGGATACAAGAGAAAGAAAGGAAAAGGAAGAAATGTGGTGAAGGAATAGACAATGTAAGGTTAAAGAAAAACAGAGAAAGAAGTAGAAGCATAGAAATGTGAAATTTCAAATGTTAATAATAATGTAGAGGACACAACAGAGGGGGCACAGAAGAGGGAAACACAAGGTGAAAGAGAAGAAAGAATTAGATGTTATAAGTGTGGAGGAATAGGACATAAAGGTTGGGAATGTTTGAGTAAGGGATTGAGATGTTTCAAATGTATGAAAGATGGGCATATGGCGAAGGATTGTGAAGATACAATTTTTTGTCTCAGGTGTGGAAGAAAGGGACATGGATCAAGAGAGTGTCAAACGAGTGTAGAAAATATAAGAAAATGCACGATGTGTCGCAAATTTGGACATGAGGAAAACGATTGTTGGTGGAATGAGAAAAAGGGAGTAAAAGAAGTGAATAAAAAGGAGAAAGAGAATATCTATCTGAATGAGCTGAATGATGAGAATAGAGAAGAAACAAGTGAAGACATAGATGAGGTTAAAGAAGGGATGATTGAAGCAATTTTAGATCAAAGAGTTGATAGTATTGAAGGTATAGAGAAAGAATGACATAAGGAAATATTGGGTTATTTAAGTGCAACTGATCTTACAGTTGAACTAGAACATCAGGGAGAGAATCGTTCAAGAAAAAAGAGCAAAAGAGGGAAACGAAAGAAGAAAGTGAAGAATGATCAAGAGAATAATGTAAATAATAAAAGTAGTGAGAGAGACATAGAAAAGATACAAATGAGAGATAACCACATAAATGAGAGTGAGAAAGAATATATTAGTTTTGGAGTATGTGAAAAAGAAAAAGATGATGAGGAATTACAAAGTATAAGTCAAGTAAGTGAAATAGTATATACGATATTGAATATGTGTGATGAAATGTTAGAAGAAATTAACTCGGGAAAGAGATGGAAGTATAAAAATGTAAGTGTAGGATTATACAATATGTGGAATATGTGTGAAGAATTTATTGGGAATTTGAGTGGAAAGAAATGTAGGTATAACAATGTGTTTTGATAGAAGAAAGGAGAATTGTATGAGTCAAGAGATGATGAACTTGTTTACATGTTTGATATGAAGTGTTTAGAGAAATATTAGGGGGATGAAAGAGAGAGAAGAGAATTGTGTGAGATTGATAGTAAACGGTGATGATGTCTGACATCATCATTGTCTGCTGCATGATTTGTTTGTTTTCTGCAGGTCACAAATTGTCTAGATTTTGTATAATTTAAGATTTGTAGTTGAAATATAATAACCGAATGAATAAACGATAAATAATATATATAGAATAAGATAGATTCAAAGAAAGCAAATAATAAACAGGAAGACGAGGAAAGTTAATAAATATAGGAAGAAGACAAAGAAGCAAACAATCATAAGAGTGATAAGAAGAAATAAGAGAGTGCACCCACCAGAGGAAGAATAATTCTGTAATTTTGAGGAAAGAAGAAACCAACAGTTAATTGCAGATAACAGAGAAAGATAAAGACCTGACTGATATAAAACTTACGTGATATGACAATACTGTTATACGAGACTAACTAACAGACTACTAACCTATTAACATTATAATAAATAAACATCATCTGCTGCCTCATACCTCCATCGGCCACTATTCTTTCCTATCTATATATATCTTTGTCCATACTCTCAAGAAGAAGACTCTATCAAATCAGTAAATCTAATCCTATCAGTAAAGTTGATCATTTTCATTAATATTATCTATTTAGAGAAGGGTATTAAATTATAGATTAGATTAGTAGAATTAGTAGAAATAGTAATAAAAGAGTTTGTGAGTGTGTAATACAAAGTACAAAATTATTCCTGTTGAAGTCATCGTATATATATAGCTATATAATTTTTTCATAAATTTCCTATAAAAGAGTCGGAGTCGGTAATTTCAAGAGGTCGGAGTCGGAGTCGGTAATGTTTTGAGAGGTGGGAGTCGGAAGTCGGAAAATTTGTTGAACCGACTCACAACCCTGATTTTAGGCAAATTTTTTTTTTCTTATTAATAATTTTAAATAGTTATTCACCTGATTGAGGGTGGATAAGTATATTTTTCCTCATGCTAAGCTATATATATAAGCAATTCGACCAATGGTTAGTTTCAAATTATTCTCTTCCAATAAAGAAATAAATTAAAATTAGATTACTCAGATAATATATATATATATAAATATTAATATATATTCATATTATATTTATATATATATATATATATATATATATATATTATATATATATATAATATATTATATATATTATAATATATATATTCTATAATTATATATATATATAGTATATATATTACTATTTAAAATAACCTATATATTAAACTTAGAATAATAAATTATATGTAACTAAGACTTATTAATTAATGTAATAATTAGCATTATTTACTATTTTTCAAATAATAATATAAATAAGCAAATTGATATCTGAAAAAAAATCAAAAAAATCTTTTTTTTTTTGATTTCAATCTTTTTAAAATATCATGTGTATGAAGGAATATGTAGAAGATGGTGATATAAAGAAAGTAGTGTAGGTAAGTACGAAAGAGCAGTTAGCTGATGTGTTTACCAAAAGAAGAGTAGATGTAAGGGGTATAAAAGAATATGTTGAAGGAAAAAAGGTGAGGGAGAGAAAGATATATAGTATGGATTTTTAATGTTTTTTTGTTTTTTTTCACACCATGCTGTTTTGTGCTCTGCGTTCTGCGTTACTGCCTCAGGCTTTTGTCTATTTATGTGAAGTTCTTACTCAAGGATTGCATGAGAATTGCATACACGCTTATGTACAAGCTATGTTATGAGCACTTTTTATTTCATTTTATTTCTTTTATAGCTAACTCTTGTTTCTGTCTTTCCAGGTTTAGATGGTTGGGTATTTGGCCCAAGAGATAATTTAGTAAAAGAAGGGAATAATGTGGATTCCTCTGTAGGAGGAACATAGGTGGTAAGTGGAATAGGAACCACGAAGGGAACGCAGGGTTCACCTGGGCCCGGGGAGGGTTGCCTGGGTTTTCACAGTAGATGTATATTCCCTCCCATTTATTTAACGTAGTATTAGTTCCCTAGTTTACATTATAGCTACAGTGGTAGCTAGTAAACAAAAGAAAGTTTTAGTTGTATAAACTGTTTACTGCAATTAATTACTAAGGTGGTAGCATGTGTGTTTTGTTATCCTTTAAGTACTAAGGACCAGTTTTTAATTATATATATATAATAAATAATTATATATATATATATATATAATATATATATATATAGTATAATATTATAATAATATATATATATATATTATTATATATATATATTATATATAGTATATATATATATATATATATAGTATATATATATATTATATAGTTATATATATAAATACATATAGTATTATATATTTATATATCTATTATAGTATATCCTTTTTTTTTACTATTACTATTTCTGGAAAGGTTCCATTCCGGCCCGGAATCCAAAAAATTCTGGTTCGGTACATCCCTACACCTATATAAATATATATATATAGTATATATAATTATATAATATAAATAATATTATATAATAATATATATATTAATATATATATTAATATTATTATTATATATAGTATATATATAATAATAATAAAATATATATATATAATATAGTATATATATATATAGTTAGGATGTATTAGCTATATTTTTGGTTCCGGCCGGAACTGGAACTTTCCAGAACCTTGAAAAGTTCGGCCGGAACCGGAGCTTTTCGACTTAGCTACCACCTTACCATATTCTACTTAAGTAACTTGTCTTAACAATGAGTCTCTCTAGAGTATCTGGCATCGTTGTCAATATCCATACTGCGTGACTCTTAGTTTGGTAAGCAAAATTTGGACAAAGCGGATCAATAAGATTTAATTAAGTAAAAAAGAATATACTATAGCTGCGTTTCCCAGAAGACCTGGTGCAGCCTGTTGCAAAGTTTCTCAAAACGCTTTGAATGAAAAAAATTACATTACAAAGAAATTTGAGTACCTGGACAACAGCCGTAGCTCGCCCGTCGGATCAGCTGCAATTGTAAACAATACTCTTATCATTGGCGTATACAGGGGGGACCTTGCCTCCCAAATCTTAGCGAAATAAAAAAAATGAACTTATTATTTTGCAGACGACGTTTTTCAAGGTTATTAGTGGTAGAAAAACTGAAATAGATACATCAATCGATAGATATAGAAATAGATAATGGGGCATCGAAAAACGTATATAATATTATTATATATATATATATATATAGTATAATATAATATTTAATATAGTATATATACTATATATATATACTATATAATATATATATATATCTATATAATTATATATATATATATGAATATATATATAATAGTATAATATATATAGCTATAATATATTATATTATATAATATATAAAATATAATATATATTATATAATATGTAATATATATTATATATATATATAATATATATAATGATATATTATATTTTAGTGTGGTACGATTAAAACTCGTCAATCGCTGCTAGGGGCATTGCAAAATCGGCATATCTTTTTTCACATCGTCATCGGTCAATATCCGCCGATATTTTGCCGATTACTTAACAAATATTAAGAATTTTGAATAGTATTCATGCATCAATAAAGTAATAATAATAATATATAATAATAATAATAATAATAAATAAACTAATATAATTATTAAAGTAAGATAATAATAATAATGCATTAATAATAATATAATGTATTGAAAACAGGGAGTGGTCATCGCATTGTCACTGTAGATAGTGGACAGGGCATCTTCACTCTGGCAGTTGTTATGTTTATTCTTGTCCTTTTTCATGAACAGCCAGAATATTGACTATTTTTTTGAAATTATGTTATAATCTATAATATATTAATTTATCAATAATCAATTGAATCGAATCAGTCATTACAATTGTATTAAGGGTGAACATTCAGAACTTTGATTAAGTCCAGTATTAAGAGCAAGATCAATTTTGACACGGGTGCCTCAGTAATCATATCATTATTTAAATATAAAATAATATTCAGAGCGTTATTTTCATACAACATATCATTGTTTATTCATCATGACTTGTCGTTGCTTATTCTATCTATTCGCCTTATCACATCTTTATTAACATCCATCCCACCATGGCAATCGGTCTTCCACATAATGCTCACATTCATTGAAAGTCATATTGGATATAAATATAAATGGTAAGGAGCTTTGCGATCTTTTCATTTTTCATTATTAATATATAATATATATATATCATTAAAACAAAGTTGATTTACTTTGTGCTAGCATATTATACAAAACTACAAAAATTAAATTCTACTGAAGAATTGCTTAAGGGTGTTCATTTGCGCACTTGATAGAGATTCTGTTGTATCGGATTAAAGATAAGAATAAACATTATGGGTAAACGAAGATATAGAGATAGGATTGTAAAGTAACGTATAGTTGAGAAGTGATTGGTAAAGTGTCCTGTATTTTTCAGGATTAGAGAGAGATTATGAAAGATGGAGAAGGAGAGTGAGTGAATGGGTGGAATTGAGCAATTGAGAACTGTAAAAAGGATAAGACGCGAGTAAATAATAGATTGCATGCTAGGAAGGATGAGGGTGAAGAGTTAACCAAAGATACCATCAGTACGACAAAGCACATAACTAGAAGAGAAAGGAGTGATTTGATATTAGAGGCACTTGATAGTAGGATATCAGAGATCGATAAAAAGTTGAACGATTAGAAATTTATACATGATAGAACAATTCAGCCAAGAGGGTGAGAAAGAGAGTGTCCAAAAGAATTATGTGATTAAAGATATCAAGAGTGATGGTGAAGAACATGCTTTAGGAATGTATATGGGGATTGAGATGTAAAAGGAGCCATTTTCTTTTACACTTCAATTGAAAACAGGCAAGGAGCGAGATTATATCTAGGGGGGTCGTGGAGAGGGGGAAGCTAGAGTAATGACAATATTGAAAAGCAATTGTTACGGTGTTGATAGAGAGATAAGGAGTGTAGCATGAAAGAACTGAAATTAAAGACGATGAGAAAAGATGGAAGAAATATATCGTATGGTTTAGACAGGGTGAGGATTAGGAATGAGTCAAAAAGTACGAGGAGCTGGTATACAGAAGGGAAGAGAAGCAACTAAAAAGAGAAACGCTATTAACGGGTTATAGGAACGAATGTGGTGGTAGAGGGACATATGGGGTTGGCAATGTCAGCAAAAGGCCGTATTCAATTTTTACGATTGTTTCAAGCATGGACATTGGCGATGATGTAAGAGACAGTTGTGTCTTGAAATGTGGGAGAAAGGGACATGGATCAATACAGTGCCAGACAAGCGTGGAAAATATAAGAAATGTATGTATTGTCGCAAATGGGGACATGAAGAAGACAAATGTTGGTGGAAAAAAAGGGGGTCTGACAAGCAAATGAAAGGTGAACAGAGTAATGTATATTTGAATAATTCCGGGAATGAAAGGGAGAATGAAGGAATGATTGAGGCTATACTAGACACTGGAAGTAATAGTACAGTAATAGGAAAAGAATGACTAGAAGTAATATTGCGAAATCTAAACAAAAGTGAATTAGAGAGAGAGTGAGAGTGCAAAGAAAATAGAAAAGACTTATAGTTTTGGGGGTTCTGATTATAAGGGGGAGAAAAGACTACAAATACCTGTAGATCTTACAGGAAAAAAGGGGGAAACCATCATTTATATAACAACAGATTACATTAATGATTTACACGATAAAGATATCCCATGGTTGATAGGAAGACAAACATTACAAAAATTGGGGGCAATAATGGATATCAGTAATAACAACATTATTTTAAGGGACATAGGGGTACAAGTAAAGGGAAGGGTAGATGAAAGTGGTCATGTTAGATTACCACTGATAAAACGTAGATATAGTGCGTGGTTTGGGGGGGGTGATAAATGGTGGTTGGGTAATAGCGAAAAACAAAATGAAGACAAATTACTCAAAATACACAAACAATTCGCACATTGTAGTAAGGACAACCTAAATAAATTATTGGAGAAAGCATACGGGGGGAATGAGGCCTATGAAGAAAGAAAAAGACAACTACAAGGGATAATCGAAAGAGTAATAAATAATTGTCATTCTTGCAAAATATTCAAGCCTACACCTAGTAGACCTGTGGTGGGTTTGGATAGAGCAAATCAATTTTTCAATGAATAAGTTAAGATATCTGGGTGAGTTAGAGAGTGAAGAAAGTTTTTCTAGTTAGATAGATGAATTGACCGTTTCGTTCAAGCAAACTATGGACTAAGGAAAGCGATTACGGCAGAGATAGTTGGTAAGGATAATAAGTCAGGTGGCTAAGTGTTTGTTCGGAGCTCCGGAAAAATTCTCTCAAGAAGAACGGAAGGGAAATTTCAAAACTGAAAACAATGGAGGAAATGTGTGAGATTTTTGACATCATTATTGGCAACATCGGCAGAGAGTCCCATGGAGCATATGGAAATGTGAACCGATGGTAGGGCCTTTTGAAGGAAACATTAAAAACTACAAGAAGATGGTAACAATAACAAGAATTTATGCTTAAGGATGGGCTGTTATGGTCCGAAATAATATACCCAAATAAGGAGAGTATATCAAGCAAACAATTTAGTTTTTGATGGAAAAGGGAAGGGAAAAATGACTCTTGGAGTATAGATACAGAGAGGGTTGGGGAAGAAATGTTAATTAATGACATGCTCGAGATAGAAGAGAGCCTGGAAAGAAGTAATAAGTCAGCAAGCAGAGATGAAACTGAAAAGAGCTTTGAATAACAACGTAAGGGAAAGCAAAGTACAAGATGTAACAATTGGGGAGTGGGTATATTATAAAAGAGAGAACGATAAAAGATGGAAGGGACCAGGAAAGGTCATAGGGGTCGATGGGAAAACAGTGGTGGTAAAACAGGGGGGATCGATTAGATATACACAAAGAGTACACATAAATAGAATACAAAAAGCACCCGGGGGAAAGGACGACAGGGTGGAAGCTGGAGAAGAAACAGATGATCAAGATCCAGATGCATGTGAAGAACAAGGGGAGAACGAAAAAGGGATAGGGGAGGAACAATATGGACACAAAAGAACACAACAAAAAGAAGAAGAAGATACGGATGACGATAAAAGCGATATTTCTCTTGGAGTAATGTCTAATGCAGGACAAGAAGAAGAAGAAGATGAAGAAGAAGCAGAAAGAGAAAGAGATTTAAGTAGACTGAAGAAAGGAGAAAGATGGAAATGATAGACAAGTGATAGGGAGAAAAAAAGGTTGATATTTGCAGCAGAATATCTGAAAGACTTAACACGAAGAAAAATAAAAGTTCTTTGACGTAACGGATAACATGGATACAACTCTAAAAGCTTTGAGTGAACAGCGAACAAATACCTGAGGAGGAAGAAATACTTTTAGTCGATGTAAGAGATATAGAAGTTATTAAGGCGAAGGAAAACGAGATACAGAATTGGAAAGAAAATGACGTAATGGAAGCATTGGTCGATAAAGTTAAAAAGGGGGTTAAATACAAGATGGGTTATAACAGAAAAGAGAAGAAAGGGGAAAAAGATTGTAAAGCTAGATTTAGTGGTTAGGGTTTTTGAAGGAAAAAGGCATATGATGGAGGGAAGGAAGCACCAACATGTCGCGGCCGAACGCTAATAAATGACATAGGAATAATTAAACAGATATAACTGGGAATGGTAAGTCATAGACCATTAAGCGCTGCATATTTGCCAGGAAACAAATTAGAAGAGAGGTGTTCGTGAAAATCCACCCAAAAAGAAGCGAAACACGAAAACAAATTATGGAAACTACGAAAGGCAGTATATGGGTTGAAAGGATGCTGCCAGAGTTTGGTATTATAGTTTAAAGGAAATACTAGAAAGATTGTAGGGGGGTGTGGTGTTGTAATTAGAAACTTCAATATTTTCCGTGGAAGAACGGAAGTTAAGAGTTAGAGGTATAAGCATGGTTGTGCAATGTCGACGAATATAATGTTTATGGAGTGGCGGATGATACTTAAAAATGGGGGGAAATTACTAAGGAAAGATTAGGGTAGGAGCCAGGAGTTTAAAGCTCCGGTATATTGGGTGCAAATACATGATAAAGGAGAAATTCTTACTGTGACATGACAAATTACACGAAAAACATTAACATATACCCAACAAAACATCATACAAGGGGGATAGGGTGTTAGATGAAAGTGAAAAAACAGAATATAGATCTGGGGTGGGCCAATTAAACTGGCTGGGACAGCAAACAAGAC
>JABUQX010075401.1:0-2500 GCA_015478945.1 Trachelipus rathkii
GTTTGCTGTCCCAGCCAGTTTAATTGGCCCACCCCAGATCTATATTCTGTTTTTTCACTTTCATCTAACACCCTGTCCCCCTTGTATGATGTTTTGTTGGGTATTGTTAATGTTTTTCTGTAATTGTCCTGTTCAAGTAAGATATGTTCTCCTTTATCATGTATTTGCACCCCAATATACCGGAAGTCTTTAAACTCCTGGCTCCCTACCCTTAATCTTTCCTTTAATTTCCCCATTATTTGCCCCTCAAAAGTATCATCCCCACCATAATAACATATATCGTCTACATGACAAACCATTATACCTCTTAACTTACTTCCGTTCTTCCACGTAAATATGGAAGGTTCTAATTTACAACACACACCCCCTAATCTTTCTAGTATTTCCTTTAAACTATAATACCAAACTCTGGCAGCATCCTTTAACCCATATACTGCCTTTCGTAGTTTCCATAATTTGTTCGTGTTTGCTTCTTTTGGTGGTTTTACGAACACCTCTCTTTCTAATTTGTTTCCTTGCAAATATGCAGCCTTAATGTCTATTGACTTACATTCCCAGTTATATCTTTTAATTATTCCTAATGTCATTTTTAGCGCTTCGGCAGCACATGTTGGTGCTTCATTCCCCTCATCATTGCCTTTTTCCTCAAAACCCCTAACCACTAATCTAGCTTTACAATACTTTTTCCCATTCTTCTCCTTTTCTGTTATAACCCATCTTGTATTTAACCCCTTTTTTCCTTTTTCCACCACTTCATCCATTACGTCATTTTCTTTCCAATTCTGTATCTCGTTTTCCTTTGCCTTAATGACTTCTATATCTCTTACATCAACTAAAAGTATTTCTTCCTCTTCCGGTATTTGTTCGTGTTCCTCAAAGTCTTTTAGGTTTATCCATGTTATCGTTCCGTCATTTAAATTCTTGGTGTTGTAACATTGATTCCATTTCTTACTATTCACCTTGCCCGCTCTACTCATTATCTCAACTCTTTTTTCTTGCCCAGTTTCTTTGTCTATCATTTTCCATCTTTCTCCTTTCTTCAGTCTACTTAAATCTCTTTCTCTTTCTGCTTCTTCTTCATCTTCTTCTTCTTCTTGTCCTGCATTAGACATTACTCCAAGAGAAATATCGCTTTTATCGTCATCCGTATCTTCTTCTTCTTTTTGTTGTGTTCTTTTGTGTCCATATTGTTCCTCCCCTATCCCTTTTTCGTTCTCCCCTTGTTCTTCACATGCATCTGGATCTTGATCATCTGTTTCTTCTCCAGCTTCCACCCTGTCGTCCTTTCCCCCGGGTGCTTTTTGTATTCTATTTATGTGTACTCTTTGTGTATATCTAATCGATCCCCCCTGTTTTACCACCACTGTTTTCCCATCGACCCCTATGACCTTTCCTGGTCCCTTCCATCTTTTAACGTTCTCTCTTTTATAATATACCCACTCCCCAATTGTTACATCTTGTACTTTACTTTCCCTAACGTTGTTATTCAAAGCTCTTTTTAGTTTCATCTCTGCTTGCTGACTTATTACTTCTTTCCAGGCCTCTCTTCTATATCGAGCATTGTCTATTATTACACATTCTTCCCAACCCTCTGTGTTATCTATACTCCAAGGAGTCATTTTCCCTCCCTTATTCCATCCAAAAACTAAATTGTTTGCTGTATACCCTCCCTTATTGGGTATATTATTTCGACCATACACAGCCCATCTTAAGCATAAATTCTTGTTTTGGTACCCATCTTCTTGTAGTTTTCTAATGTTTTCCTTCAAAAGGCCCACCATCCGTTCACACTTCCCATTGCTCCATGGACTCTCTGCCGCTGTTGCCAATAATTTGATGTCAAACATCTCACACATTTCCTCCATTGTTTCGTTTTGAAATTCCCTTCCGTTGTCTGAGAGAATTTTTTCCGGAGCTCCGACAAACACTTATCCACTGTCTATTATCTACAACTATCTCTCGGTCGCTTTCTTCATCATGTTGCTTGAAACGAAACCCGGTCAATTCTATCTTATCATAACTAAAACTTCTTTCCTTCTAAACCACCCATATATAGATATTAATTCATTTGAAATATGTATTTGCTCTATCCAAACCACCAAGGTCTATAAGGTGCTAGGCTTGAAAATTTTGCAAGAATGAAATTATTTATTACTTCTTTCGATTAATCTCTTGAGTTGTCTTTTTTTTCTTCATAGGCCTCATCCCCTGTATGCTTTCTAATAATTTATTGTGGTTGTCTTACTACAAATGTGCGAGTATTGCTGTTGTGTATTTTGAGTAATTTGTCTTCATTTTGTTTTTCGCTATTAACCAACCACCATTAATTTTCATCTAAACAAAAAAACCAAAAAACAGACCATCAACGAATTCTCTCCCAACACATAAACCACTCAACCACCACAACACTGACACACAAAATCAAACCTAAATCAAAAAAACAAAAAAATCACACAAAAATACACAACACCACAATAAACATCAAAACACAACATACAAA
>JABUQX010075401.1:7500-15336 GCA_015478945.1 Trachelipus rathkii
TGTTTTTTTTTTTTTTTTATTACCGACTTCGTCGAAAAATTATTTAGCTAATGAAATAATTTATAGCTCATTATATATGATTGAACTCTAAACAGATAGAATTCTTTGTACTTTCTGTATTTACAGCACTCACAACTACTCTTTATTTAACTATCTCTACTAATTCTACTAATCTAATCTATAATTTAATACCCTTCTCTAAATAGATAATATTAATGTCAATTTACCTGATTAGGATTAGATTTCTTGATTCTTGATAGAGTCTTCTTCTGAGATATGACAAGATATATAATATAGGAAAGAATAGTGGCCGATGGAGGTATGAGGCAGCAGATGATGTTTATTTATTATAATGTTAATAGGTTAGTAGTCTGTTAGTTAGTCTCGTATAACAGTATTGTCATATCACGTAAGTTTTATATCAGTCAGGTCTTTATCTTTACAAGTACTTGTACTTGGACCCAAGCCTGCAGTGCACACACGCCAAGCTGCGTATCGACATGGCACGCGTACATTCTGACGTGGCATTATTTTTCTTTATGCAGTTCAGTTGTTTGAGTACAGTTGTGGCCTCATTGCTGGTGTCCTAACAGTTACGATGCTGTCTAAGAAACGTAAATATGAAGAGGAGAATCGAGCTTTTAATACAAAGTTGGAGGAGGAATTCGTTTTTGTAGAAAGAAACGGTAAGCCAATGTGTCTTTTGTGTCAAATAACGTTATCACATTTCAAGGCCAGTAATCTAAACCGCCATCATGACACTAACCACAGTGGTTTCAGTAAAGATTTTCCTGTTGGCCCTCAGCAAAGGAAAACTAAATTAAAATCCTTAAAGGAAAAACTTCATGGTCAGAGTAAGGTTATGCCAATGTTTACCAAGCAAGCATATTTGACAACCAATGCTGGCTTCGTTTTGGCTTTTAATATTGCAAAAGCAAAGAAGCCTTGCACAGAGGGGGAATTTATTTAGAATAATATGGCACAAGTTATTTCTATTTTAGAGCCCGAAAATAAGAAACTGTAAAAACTGATCGACCAAATCCCCCCTGCTAGAAACACAATAGAGAGGAGAGTTTCTGTTATTAGTGGCGATATCTTAAATAATTTACCAAAAAATGTAAATGAGTGCTCAGAAATTAGGCTGGCTTTGGGCGAGTCAACAGATATCAAAGATAAACCGCAACTAGCCATATTTGTGAGGTATGTGTCAAAAGATTCGGAGGAGTTCTTAGACCTAGTTACTTTGAAGGATACTTTCGTGGTTGTGACATTAAAGAAGCCCTGGATGGTGCTGTATTGAAAAACTCAGTGCCTATCGGTAATATTGTCAGCATTGCTACCGGCGATGCTCCATCCATGACAGGTAAGAAACAAGGGCTTATTGGGCTTTTAAATGCTGACACATCATTCCCTGATTTACTACCTGTTCATTGTATTATTCACAGAGAACATTTAGCAGCCAAATATTTTCAATATTCGCATGTTATGCAGGTAGTTCTAAAAATCGTGAACTCAATTCGCTCAATTGCCTAAACACACCGACTGTAGTTCATATCCTTCATAGAAGACATGAACAATGACGAGCTTCCTGATGATGTATCTTGGTACTGCTTAGTGAGATGGCTATCAGTAAGCAATGTTCCTGGTAGATTTTTTCAGTTACTTGATCCAATCAAACAGTTTATGCAAGAAAAAGAAATATCTTTCCCTGATCTTAATGACCCCAAGTGGTTGTTAGATTTAGCTTTTTTTACAGATGTGGTTCAGCATTTACAAACGCTAAACATATTATTACAAGGAAGTGAAAAACTTATTTCTTATTTAGCGCATAGTGTGTTTAGCTTTCATAGCAAATTAAGACTTTCGGAAAAACCTTGAAACTAAAACATTCGCTCATTTCAAATGTTTGAAGAAAATTACTGAAAGTCTTCCTGACGTTCAGGTGGAAACAGCAGATTATTTGTGTAAAATGTCTGGTCTTGCTGAAGAAATCAATGGCAGATTTAATGATTTGAGAACACTTAAACCTTCATTTTCATTCCTGGAAAATCATTTTGCTGTTAATGTTGTGGGCGATGGCTGTCCGGTTTCATCACCAATTACAAAGGATACAGCAGCTGTAGAGTTGGAGCTACTAGAACTGCAAGAGGACGAAGGACTAAAAGGACTGCAACGAAGTGGCGTTTCGGTCATAGAATTTTGGAAGAAGGTTCCAGAAGAAAAATACCCACTAACAAAAGAGTGTGCTAAGAGACTTATCTCAATATTTGGGACTACTTACGTGTGTGAATCACTGTACTCAACACTTAAGTTCATTAAATCTAAATATCGATCTAAACTAACTGATAAATATTTAAGTGAACTAGTGCGAACTCGTTGTCAATTATCAGCCAGATTTCAAACAACTAACAGCAAAAAATGAACACTCGAAAAAGCACTTCTCAAAAGTAAAATCTTATTTCTTGTTGTGTAATTGAACAAAAAATGGTATGAAATAAGTAAAATATAATAAATAAGTATAAAACTTTATTTTTAAATGCATTAGTAAATAAAATGTTTGCTTCATTTTTAATAAAATAAAAATGTGTTCTATTTTGTAGAACCATTAATTCTCTAACAATGGTGGCTCTCTTCGAAAACAGCTTATAAAATTTTGCGGCTCACAAGTTAAGAGTTTAGTGGCCACCCCTGATATATATCATTTAATTGAAAATAAATATAAAAAAACTTATAACATTATTCTGCAGCGTCTTAAAGAATATAATGCTTACTTGTTTCACACTTTAAAAGGAAAACAAAAGTAAGTGTAAAATATAAATAAGATAAGACTAAAAAAAAAAAAAGAATGAAAATTTTTGCAAAACAAAAATCAAAAAAAAAATTTATTTTCAGACACTCACTCCAAGCCTATAAATAGATAAATAATAATATAACATTGCATTAAAAAATGATAAAAATTAAAGCAAATATAGGATTCAAAATGAGGAAGTAAATATGAATAATAATAAAATAAAATAATAATAATAATAATCAATAATAATAATAATATCAATATAATAAATAATAATAATAAGAATATAATAATAATTAAATAATAATAATAATAATATAATAATAATAATAAATAATAATAATAATAATAATAATAATAATAATAATAATAATAATAATAATAATAATAATAATAATAATAATAATAATAATAATAATAATAATAATAATAATATAATAATACTAATAATAATAATAATTTAATTAAGGTCTAATTATTTTCGACATAAAGTCCAACAATTTTAATTACTCCATAGAACACTCAAAAGTCAAAAGTGGGAAAACATATTTCTGTTTTAATAAAACAATTTCTGAAAAAGACTAAATAAAAGAAATGAGTACTTTGTACACACACACACACACACACACACACACACACACACACACACACACACACACACAGCACACACACACACACCACACTCACACCCTTACACACACAGAAAACACCTACAAAACAAACACACCGTACACATACAACTAATATAATATATATATATATATATATTATATTTAAATAGTACGATCGCTATGCGGCAAAGTACTAAATATATATATATATATATATTAATATAAATATTAAAAAATATATATATATAATATATATATATATAATGAGGGGCGAATTCTCATTGTTTGCCTAGCATGCGAAGTATACTTAAAGGAAAAATAATAAAAGAAAATTTTGATTGTCAGTACATTGTGATTTGAAAATAAAGATTTTGATAATTAATTATTCATTTTCTAACGCTTTTATTAAAAATAAATTCAAATTTATTTTTAATTTCCATTCTCGAGCAGCCAACGGGAATAAAAATTTGGCTAGTCAATTCGATGCTTGCGGTAAGCAAATACAGTGAACGGGAGAGAAAAAAGCATTTCGAAGTCTATCTTTAATATTTGTTCCTTGTCTGGTTATTTTAATTAATTTTTAAAGAAAAATGATGAAGAATTATAATTTTTTATCTGTTATTAGAGTAATCATATTAATCGTTTAGGTTTTAAAATATTCTGAAAGTGACTGTTATTTTTCAGTTACGCTATATAACATTTTATGTCTTTGGGCAACAAGTGTAATTTGCTATTTTCTTATACCTAGAAGGTATGAAAAGTTGCGAATATTTCCTCCAAACTTTGATTTTGTAATCAGGATAATGATATTTCACAAATTTACCAATTCCGATATTGGAAAAAATTGGTGAATATAATCATTCTCGGTTACACAAAGTAGAAAAAACGATATATAACAAAAGTATCATTTATTTATTCTGTTTATACAACAGAAACCTCAAAATATTTAGAAATGAAAAGTTTTTCTGGATTTACGCTTATACAGTAAGTTACTTTCACGAATCAACCCCCAAATATAGTCTCCAATCATGTTTTCCCTATATGATCCTAATATCCTGGTGAAATCGCTCGCCATGCTTCTCTGAGTACGCCCCTCCATGTTCTTAAATTTAGCAAGATGAGCACCAAGGATATGGACTTTGAGGGACATCTTGCAGCCCACTATGCCGTTGTTTCTGACCAAGGTCTCAACAAGCTCCTCATAGCTTTTGGCCTTGTGATTCCCAAGGAAGTCACGAACCACTGCAACAAAGCTGTTCCAAGCTGCCTTTTCTGTCCTAGTCAGCTTCTTCGGGAATTCCTTGCATTCTGTAATCCTTTTTATTTGTAATCCGACGAAAACGCCGGCTTTGAACCTTTGCCTCATCAGACAGCTAGGGAAGAAGCCTTCTGTAGGATAAAATGAAGACTGAAGACTGTGACCAACTTTTTCAATGAGGACTAATTTTTATGGTGTATAATAGGAAATAATATTTCTGGGTACAACCAGAAGCTTTCCCATTTACCATTGTTCCTCCTCACTGAACTCAGTTTTCGTTGTGGCCGACTCCGCCTTTTGTAGTGTTCTGCAGAGAAACGCCTGTCTATCCAGAGCAAGTTACAGGGAAACCCTAGTAAGACGCCTGGAGAAATCATCAGGAAGGCCACCATATTGAAATCTCCGAAATTTCCCCAGCAATCGTGTTCATATAACAAATAGTCCGGATGTGACGCTGGCTGTGTTCCTCTTTGAGCTGCACGGAGAGTTAGCCAAGGGAAGAGATGGATAACATGTTTCCGTTATGAGTGTACTAGAGCTTTCAATTACAACATGCCATCTACCATAGTAACAAATTCACGGCTGTTTTGAGTCTAGCAGTCAAAAAGCTTGCATAGGCACTATTGTGAATCCAAGACCTGCTGATCAAGTGCGTTGATGTCTTCTTGTAGGGGAACTGTTGGGTTTCTCTTCTCAGTCTACACTATATTCAAGATCAACGACTTCATCGTCTTTCAAATTCTTGCTGCTTCCTCTGAAGATGGGATGTTCTGTCTTTGCTAAGAATGAGTACAGAAGCTCAGAGGAGGTGTGACAGCTTAGCAATGGATAGAGGATGGTCTTAATATATGATAGCAGCCCATTCTTGGCCAGCCTCGAAGCCTGGAAGGGTTCCACAAAAGCAGAAGAAGCAATTTGCTGGAGTGGTGCAGTTGGCCTCTCTCCCAAAATTCGTAGGATTGCGAATTTCATGCTCTATTTTCACGCCCCAGTAATCAACCTGCGAAAGGAAAAAGCCAAATTTTAATTATCTTGACTCGTTGCTATTAAAAATTATATTATATCAAATTCTCTAAAGAGCAAAAATGAAAGTGTTCCTGATGATTCCAATAAAAAAAAAAAAAAAATATATATATATACTAATATATTCAATATTAATATTTATATATAGTATATATATTTAATATATAATTATTTAAAATATTTTAAAATTAATAAAATAATAATATATATATATATCATATATAATATATATATATATAGTATATATACTATATATATTTATACTATGATTGTAACCGACGATATACGTAGTATCTAGATATATATATATATATACGTAATAATGTTCTTCGCCTCAACCGGCAGAAACATGCAGGCTGTAGTGCCGTGTGTTCGAAAATCTAAATGTTCAGGCGCGGCAACCCTCGTCTCGCCCTCCTTCTAGGATTTATCTTCTCTCACACCAACGGGAACCTAGAAGAGCGTAGTGATTGATGCACTTATTCAGTTCCTAACTAACTATCAATATTACAATATTCGGATCCAGATACTGTCTTCCCTCTTGACAACGGAGCTTCCCATTTCAATCTACCTTCTTCGTTGGTAACCAAACATGTCCCTAATTTTGCAACTAGGGTCACATGTTTCCGTCCATCTCATGGCTTCTTCTATTATGTAGTCATGTAAAATAGGGACATTATAACTATCAGACTTTCAAATATGCATGATATCGCAATGCGCAATCTGGGTACGGATTTTTACCACTAATTATTGATTGTGGGGGAAAACTCTACAAGACGAACAAATACGTCTTTGTTCTGGCACCTCTTCAAATCTTTCTGCGGAAGTTCCTTCATTAAAATCAATGCTACATTGAACAACTCCAATATCTCATCTTTGCTTCAAGAGTTTCCACTGTTAACTTCATCTATTGACTTTGACGAACATCAAATTAATCCAAAAGGACCTGTTCGCTACATATATAGGATGACTGGTGATTCTCCTCCAGTGTTTTGCAAGACCTCGCCGTCTTCATGAGGATAAAATAAAGAGGCAAAAGCAGAATTCGACACTCTCTTAAAGAATGGAATCATCAGACTTTCCAGTCTTCTTGGGCTTCTCCGCTCCATCTGGTGCCAAAGAAAGCCCCAGGAACTTGGGAGGTCTTGTCGTGATTGCAGAACCTTTGAATGCCATTACTAAAAGAGATGGGTATCCACTTTCTCACATTCAAAGTCTTTCACAACGTCTACATGGATAAGAACATCTCAGGGCATTTTTCAAGCTTCTTCAAGAAAATTCTTTAAAATATCCTTAGGAAAATGGCAAATTATCAAGTCATCCCTTCAACTATTTTGGGATATCATATTTCTTATAGATAATATATATATATATAATAGTATATATAGTATATATAATATATATATATATATATATATAATATATATATATATATATATATATATATATATATATAACGTATATAGTATATATATATATAATATATATATATACTAATGGATTGTTTGCAACTTGATTTTTGCGAAATTGTCATTAGCTTTCTGAAAAGAAATTCTAAAAAGCTTGTAAGGTAGCACCATTTTGCTTTTTTTTAGGTTCATCCTCAGATCCTTTAAATACTTAAGTTTAAAAAATTTTTTTTTTATTCGTAAATATATTCCTTTTCATGCATTTTTTTTATTGGTTTTTTTTTTTTTTTACATACTGCAACAAATATTTTTTTTATGTATTTGTATGCACATATAATTATAAATTTTATATTTGATTATTTTGAGGTAACATCTTGCAACAATGTTACCAACTTGACCAATATATATATATTATAATATATATATATATATAATATATATATATATATATATATATATATTATAATATATATTATAATATAATATAATTATATAGGATATATGTATATATATATATATATATATATATAATATATACTATATAATATATATAAGATATATTATAATAAAAGCCTTTAAAGAAAAACTTGTAAATAATTTAGAAGAGTCGGTATTTTATCTAAAGTAAGATTTTTTTATTAATATAGTTAAAGCACAATTTTCGTTTCTTGTTTTTGGAAACCTCATCAGGTGCAGTTCTTTGTAAGACTAAAGTTAAAATTAATATTGAAAAATAAAGTTTAA
>JABUQX010075402.1:0-2500 GCA_015478945.1 Trachelipus rathkii
ACAGAAAGAAGATGTTTGGTTATAATGTGTTGTTGGAATAGATTTCCGAGTAAATAAACTCACTTGGAAAATGATATCAAATCACACAAAAGAAAATAAAACTAGAAGAAATTAGACTTTGAATGCGATTCTTATCAACAAGGTTCTAAGGATGAATTATATATGATATATATATATATAATATATATATTATATATAGTATATAATAGGTATATATAGTATAGGGTATGTAGGTGTATTCTTATATATTTATTTATTTATGGTGATGTATGAGAATAATGAGTATATATATATATATATATATAATAATATAGTGATATATATATAATGATTATATATATATATATATATATATATATATAGTTATATATATATAGTATATATATATGTATATACTATATATATAGTATACTATATATATATATTATAATGATAGGTTCACAGTTCCACGCTAAAACATTATGAGTTGGTAAGTAGCGTAGTAGGTAGTTATATATAGAATTATATATATAATATATTATATAACTAGTATATAATATGTGTATATATAATATATATTATATATATATTATATATATATAACCAACAGAAAAATGATTCCTATGTATTGTTAATCCCACAGTCATTTATCAAAATTCATGTAACCTCCTTTCGTCATATTAAATTTCTTACATCTTAAAACATTAGCTACATACTATGATTTATATTGCGTCTTTAGTTTTATAATGCATTTAATATTAATTGTTTATGAAAGCGACATATCAAAAATGAGAAAATTTTAATTTAAAATATTTGCATAAAAAATGTTTTTCACTGACTTGAAGTATGATCATGTCTGTTCTTCTAAATCTTACAAATCCTAATTTCTCTTAAAACTCATCCCATATTTCTTTCTAATTTCCAAACCAATTTTTTTTTTCTTTTAGCACCTGATATAACTGTTTTTAGTATTAGTATTTGCACTCCAATGAAGACTCACTCATTAGTCAATGCCATCTCCTTATTAATCAAAATTTATTTGACATCTTTTTGAAGGTCAAACTTGATTGCCTCCCTTCATGGATCTTCATCTCATTTTGATATTTTATTCCATGAGTCTTACATACCAGTAAGCTTAATTAAATCCTTTGTTTTTATTTCAGATCTGCCCTGATAATGAAGCAAACTTAACTTCAGCAGAAATCATTAAAAATGAAGAGTTTTCTGAAAAGGTTTCTATAAAATCAGAGAAGGAATTACTGTTAGGTGAAGAACTGGCTAACACTAATGTCATAAAATCCGAAAATCTAGATTTGATAGCACTTCACGCGCCACCGACTCTCTGCTCGCAGCATTTAGTGAAGGTTGTTCATTCAAGAGATCAGTTATTACTGGTTTATTCAAATTGTATTACCACCGCTCTTTTTAATGTGTGAAAGAGGAAACCTCTTTTTCTTTTTTTGTTTATTATTATTATTATTATTATTATTATATTATTATTATTTATGTATTATTATTATTATTATTATTATTATTATTATTATTATTATTATTATTATTATTAATATTATTATTATTATGTACAAAAGACTATCCTTAAGTATACGAGAGTTGGTGTAAATAGAAATGGTGTCAAAGTGTAGAGTATGATTGATTTTGCGTTGGATAGGAGGAGATTTTGAAGTATATGATGAATGTTAAATGGGGTTGGGAATGGGAATATCAGATCATTATGTTGTATTATGTAAAATTAAGTTAGTGGGGGCTTGGATGGAGAGGAGGAAAAAAAAGAAGAATTAAGAGTGTGTTAAGTAAACAGGGTTATAAAGAAACGTATGAGAGAACACTTGCAAATAAGAAAGTTGAATGTGAAAAATGTCTCTTTTGTCGGAGAAAGTTTTTTGTATTTCTTGTGGGATGAATTTTTTGGATGCCCTTAGAATGGTTTTATTGAAGTGTTGTATTGTTTTGTCAAGAGATGTAAAGTTAGTCATTTGGAAGGGTTGTAGTTCTTATATTATAAAATCTGTGAAGGGTTGCCAGTTTGCTTTTTTATAGTTAATGTAGGTTCTCACAAAGGATATGTGTGTGGGGTGTTTATATGATGGATTGTAATTAATATTGGAATGTGGTTGGAAGGTAGAGCTTGAAAGGTTTGCCCTGTTGTTGCAATCTGAATTTGGGGGGGGGGGGTTCTGATTGTGTCAAAATGGTTGTCGAGTGGGTTGGTTTCTGTTGTTGAGGATACTAAGTGCGTGCAAGTTGTCAATGAGTGCTTCACCTCTTCGCGATGGTGTGTATGTATTGAGTCTTACAGGATGATGGACATTGAAATCCCCGTCCAGTATCAGATGATTATTCCGTGTTAAGGATGATATTTCTGGAATGTAGTCTTCTGGGCAGATGTTAGTCTTCTTAAGTTAAGTCTTAAGTGGGATATAGAGAGGGAGTCTTCTGGGCATAATGTGAAGACCAATCAAGAAGAGGTGTGATGTAAACATTAATTATATTTTACAGTATT
>JABUQX010075402.1:7500-18556 GCA_015478945.1 Trachelipus rathkii
TCACTTGCTAAATCATGAAAATACAAAGTTATTTAAATGCTCTAAGTGCAGCTATGAATGCAATTGCAAACGAAACTTAAAAAAACACTTGCTAAATCATGAAAAAATAGTTATTTAAATGTTCTAAATGCAACTATGAATGTAATGAGAAAGGAGACTTAAAAATTCACTTGCTAAATCATGAAAACATAAAGTTATTTAAATGCTCTAAGTGCAGCTATGAATGCTGTCGGAAACAAAGCTTAAAAATTCATTTGCTAAATCATCAAAACATAAAGTTATTTAAATGTTCTGAATGTGACTATGAATGTAATCGGAAAGAAAGTTTAAAATTTCACTTGCTAAATCATGAAAATATAAAGTTATTTAAATGTTCTAAGTGCAAGTTTGAAAGCAATCGTAAAGGCTCTTTAAAAGCACACATGCTTATACATGGAAAATTAAAGTTATTTAAATGTTCTGAATGCTGCTATGAATGTAATCAGAAAGGAAGCTTAAAAAAACACATACTTAAAAAGCATGGAAATATGTAGCAAGTAGTAACATAATTAGTGAATAGCGATAAGGGCTAAGCAGACGTACTTATAGAGCTATGGAACAGTTAAAGATTAGTAAACTGATTTGGAAAATAGTTTGCGGGGTTAAAAAAATTGATGTATATTTATTGATTCCCAAATGACGTATTACAGTGTTTCTCATTCATATCTAAAAGAAAAATTGAACATCTGTATGAAGTAGAAGGGGAACCCTCGAGTTTCTTGGAGTTGGTTAATAAAAGGAAAATCAATATGAAATATCGTAATGATAGATACAATGCATGTGTGTTCGAACTAAATTTCATTCTGGCGAATTATTTACAATTAACTCTTTGGAATTAGGTTTCGAACATTTTCCTACTTTCTCAGTTAGATCAAAAGATATATCACACTATCTGTACGGAAAATATGTTCCTTCGTAATGTGTCAAAAGTATTCTTTGAAAATTTAAAGCTGCAAGAGATATTTTAATGTGAAATAAAATTAAAATTAACAATTCGTCATCACAAAAGTTTGTCCGAATACTCATCCACTGTAACCTTAGCCCAATGTAGAAGAAAGACTAATAAAGGTTGTAAGTAATCTCTTCAGCAGATATTGGAATGAATTTATACTGATTATTTGTGCTTTCATGTTTCAAAATGGAAGATGGAAGACGCCTTCAGAACATCAGGGGAAATAGTTTT
This sequence comes from Trachelipus rathkii, assembly GCA_015478945.1. Taxonomy (NCBI): domain Eukaryota; kingdom Metazoa; phylum Arthropoda; class Malacostraca; order Isopoda; family Trachelipodidae; genus Trachelipus; species Trachelipus rathkii. The sequence continues at coordinate 8,723 of JABUQX010075402.1, forward strand.
AGATCACGATAGGACTTTAAGTAAATTTTGGGTAAATATTTGTAACTCTTATATTTATAACTTACTATTAAAGCTAAGTCAGATAAGTTTTTTCCACCAAAATAAATAAAATTGAAAAATTAAAATGAAAATCATTGAAATGTATTAAATATATTAAGACATTGCCGACTCAATTGAATTTTAATTTAATTCGTTATATTTACAAACTAAATATGTTTATAACTTTAAATTAATTACATTTTTATGAAAAAAAAAAAAAATCAAATTGAATATGAAAGGTATATCACCGTTTTACTAATTCAAAGGTTTTTAATGTAAAATCTGTACACAATATGACGCAAGTCGAAAGGAAAGCCCCTTACCGCCCTCTTTATACCCTTCCTTTAGTGAGAACTCGTCGCAGTCAGAACTGCACCCTAGAGCTTCACTACATGGTTCATTCATTGGCCCAGGTGGGCCACAACCGTACCCCTTCACAAAACCCTGTCATTCACTCATATTATGCACCTTTCTTCTCGCCTCTGCCAAACTCGCATTCCTCTCCAGGCATTCCGTTACTGGGTCAATCCACTTTTTCTTCGGTCTCCCAGCTGGTCGATTCCCAGCACACTCATCACTATACATCCGCTTAACCAACTGACTATCATCCATTCTTTCCACATGACCAAACCATCTCAATATACTTTCATTTCTCTCATTTACTCATTTCTTCACACCACACAACTCCCTATGCGTTCATTCCTCATTTTATCGATTTTTCTCACACCTAACACGCCTCTAAGATTGTCTTTCTGAACACATTGTACTTTAGGTCTATACCTCTTATTCCAGACCATAGCCGTGCCAGACTAACCTATACATTAACACAGGTAAACAACATAATCTTCATGCAAACCCAGCACACTCGAGACTTAGTCCCTTTACATCACCAACGATTTAATTGCACCAGCCACCTTCCTACCATTCACAACTTTCCTGCTACACTCTGCATCATCCGTTCCCTTTTCATCCAACATATATCATAAGTATTTAAACTCCCACTTCTTCCAGCTGCTCGCCATCCAACATAACTTCACACCAAGGATTGTCCTACTCACTAACATAACTTACTCTTATCTACGTTTACTTTCAAACCTCTCCTTTTACACACCCTGCCGAATCCTACCGATCCTCTCAAACTTTTTTCAGATTCGCCACACAAAACCAAATCATCCGCATATAATAGGTAGGGCACCCTCCGCTCTCTTCCATTATCCATCATTCTAACACCTTCCCCTGCCACCCCCACCTCTAATTCTTTCATAACCCCATTCATATACAAATTGAATAACCAAGGAGACATAACATATTCCTGCCTCACTCCGCTATTAATATTAAACCAATCACTTTAACTCCATTAATTCTTACACACGCTTCACTATCGTCTTACATACTTCTGATTCCATTCAGAAGCCAACCACCAACGCCATATATCACTAACACCTGCCATAGAGCTTCTCTATTAATCTTACCTGTTGCAAATCCATGAAAACTAAATACAATTTATTATTATTCTCATTTTCTCAATCATTTGTTTCAATGTAAAGATTCAATCCACACATCCTCTACCACTTTTAAACGCACCTTTTTCTTCACCAATCCGTCCCTCAGTCAACCGACGCACTCTTTCGACCAAAATACCAGCATATATCTTCCCTTCAATACTCGATAAACTAATTCCTCTATAATTCCTACCCTTATTCCCCTTACCTTTATAATAATAAGGGTACTGTTACTGCTCTCCTCCAATCCCTCGGAATTATACCCTCCATAAACGCTTTGTTACATAACTTCCAAATCCACTCAATCACCATCTCACCTCCATTCTTGGTTATTTCACCAGTATTTCATCTATATCTGCTGATTTACCATTCTTCAATTTTCTCACTCTACTCGTTACCTCCTTACTAATGATCTCATCCCCCCCAAAAACCTATTCCTTCTTGCGCCAACAAATCCACACACATTCACTATCACCTTTCCATTACTTCCAATGTTATGCAGATTTTCGAAGTGTTCCCTCCACTTTCTCCTCGCATCCATTCCATCAGTTACAAAAGCACCAACCCTATTCATTCTAAGCAGATTTCTCTTATTCTCATTCTTAACCTTTAACTCTTCCTACTCCCTTGTAAGTCGCCATTCATCCTTCTTCCAAACTGTTCATTTACTTTTTTATTTTTTTATTTTTTTTTCCTCCTACGTTTGCATCTTTCAGTATTTCTTATTTCCTTTCCAAACATTCTTTGTTTTGAAACCTCATCATTGGGTTTTAGTACATTTAACCATGTTTAAAATGAGTTAAATAAGTAGAAGAATAATGTTGGTAGAAATGTAATATTTAGAATATAAGTAATTTAATGAAAATCATACGAAAAAAGATGTAATAAAAAAAAGACTTTACTTAAAATCATTTTTTTCTTCTTATTATTGCCTATGGCATATAAAGTTTTTCTAAGCTTTTGAATAAAACCAGGCTTAAAAAAATAAAAGTACAGCACACAAACACGCAAGAAGTCTACATTTACAATGATTATCTGTCTCTTTAGGCAGAATGCAGCGTACATCAAAGTAAACTTCTGATGTCTCCAAAACAACCAACTTAAAATGTCAAGCAGTGGCGCGATTCTTATTTCTCTCTAATATAAATTACATCTATCATAGCGAATTTCATTACCACTCCACTGCTTAAGGTTTAGGCGTTGCATTGCTTTATAAAGAATTTCAGGGACTTTGATTATCTTTTTTTCGTAAGTTATATGAAATGTGTTGTTTGGGACTTCCTACACCAATTGGATCCCTAAATAAAGCTACTGGGTGAGAGAAGCAAATGGTATTTAATGGAAATAGACCAACTAACCAAGATAGTTCTTTGATAGATGAAAATTAAAATTGAAAGCTTCCTACTCATTACTCTTGTATCTTTATTAACAATTTATGAAAGTGGTGCAGGAGGTTGACTCGCCTACTCTCATACGAGAGGACGCTTGTTCAATCCTCTGCGTAGCAGTTGAAATTTTATCTACCTGGGGGCGAGAATTAAAACTCGACTGGAGGCGCTGGTTTAGGATAGCCGGCCTTAAAGTTCGATTTCCTGTAGTCCCCCGTGTTACCCTCTGAAAAGGGGATAAAGCACGTTAAAAGGTAGTTTTTTTTAAAGTAGTAAAGAGAAAACAAGGTTATCTTTTAAATATCAACGACATTCACTCGGTAACACTGAGATAAAGACGGCTAAAGGGTTCTTCGCCAAAGAGAAAAACTATCTTCTATAGCAGCTCAAGATTTATGAGTGATCAGCTTTAAAAGATTTTGTAGTAATATAGTGTAAAGAGAATGGTAATTTTAACAATGGTTGTCCCTACTTCGTCTGATGTAACTCGAGATACAATTAAGTTCTTTAAAGTTAAAAGTACTCGAAGAAGAAATGGGTGTAAATATATTGTTGAGGTGGGAGAATTACACGATTTAGATTGTAACCCCATATTAGGGGGGTGGGTTGGAGAAATAAGTTTCAGCGTTCCATATACTCTTGTAAAGTGTAAACCAAATTTTATTTAACTTATTTTGCACAAATGTTACTCTTTAATAAATTTTAAATCACTCAAAAAGAAAAAAATATATTGTAATTTAACCTCTGACTCTGAGACAGTGAAAGATCACGATATCTCGTTTTCAGAGAGTTTAAAGTTGGTCATCCTTTTGTTCGAATTAAAACCTGTTTATCAGTTCCGGATGGTTATGAGTCAACAATTCAACGAAGGCGTCCTGATAAAAATTAAACTTTTGCTGGACTTCAATATGGAGTAAACCGAGATGCAGAAGTCTTGTAACTTATTTTGTTAACTTTTTAGGCGGAACTTACGGCTTGTAGAAACTTTGAGAAATTACCTTTGTATATAGAAACTTTGCAATATTCGTTTCCTTCTTTCTCATTAAGAAGGTTTTGATTTTAAGAGGTAATTTGGACGTTAAATTTTTTTTTTTTTTAGTTTTCAAACGATATGCTTGAAATAAAACATACATAACTCTGCGGAAGCTGCAACCAGTATTTCATTAGTTTTTCTGTATCTATAAGCTTTTCTTTTCCAAGTGTCCAGATTTGTGTCAGTATCTCTAAGAAAACTTACCACATAGAGAGATGTTCTAAATAAAAATGGTAGGTTTATCCTTCCTCAAAATAATATTTTGCTGGAAAAAGAATGAAATTTTTTCATGTTGAAAGTGAAAATTGGCTTTAACTTTTATATTATTTATCCAATTCAAATAAAATTTTCAGAGCAGATGGGATCACTATTTTCATAGGACTATTTTTTTTTTAAAGTTGCAACTCAAGTGCCAAAGTAGTTGGATATACCAGATAATAAATGGGTGAAACAAATAATGTGTAACACGAATAATACTTTCTACTCGGAAAATTCCATGTTGATTGAATGAACAGTAAAAAACTTAAATTTTAATTTTAAAAAGTTTTTGCAGAGAAAATTTGACCAAGAAGTTAAACTTTTTTTTAAATTTCTGGTATTTGTAGAACCAATAAGATTTTCCATTGTTAAAAAAAAATACTAAGCTCTCTCTCTCTCTCTATTTCTATTTTTTTTTATATATTTTATTTAAAACTATAAATTATGAGGGTAGTCCCACACTCCAAAAGTGGGCGTTTGGGAACTCCCTTTTAAGAAATGTTCTCGGTCTTACCTCTTCCACAAAGGTGAAAGGTTGACCAGTTCCCTTCCAATACCACCCTCAACCTTCTTGGTTTAGAGTTCTTCGTTCGTCAGTACTTCGATCCCAAACCACGAGCATTTATTAACTGTAATAAATTCATTAATATAATGTCTTGCATTCTCTTCATTAATTTTGACTTCGATATTGAACATGCATCTCTCCTCATCTTCAAGTTTTTTTCTTTCATTTTGGATTCATTTTGTATTTTTGTTCAGCTTCTTTATAAAAAAGCTGAACAAAAATACAAAATGAATCCAAATGAATCCCCCCCTTCTAATGCTTTATCGTTTTTATGGGGTGAGGGTTTCATTAACCTCGCTACTACCTACCGTTGGATTTTTTTTTCCAAGAATGCTTTATTCGAGTCAATATTTTATGGATTTAACGCACATCTTGCATATATAAAACTAAAGTATAGTTGGTTTCGGTTCTAATTGTGTAACATTTTTGTTTCTTGTAATTCTTTCCTGATTGCCAGTAACCTCTAAATCAAATTTTTTTTCCATTATGGAAATTTCTTGAAATTTTGGTTTAGATGCTTATTAGAAAAGAGGTCCAAATGAAATATATTCTATATCTTTACTCCGTAGAGATCACTGCAGATATAATAGTTTTTTGTTCTAGCGCGCCTCCTTCAAGTTTTCTTTAAAAAATGCAAATAGTCCTCTCTATATATAAATTTCCATATACCTCTTTGGATTTTCAATAAATTATTGTACACCAATGTGGGATATCTATTTAATTTCCTAATGAATTTGTGCATAGGAGTATCAAAAAAAGTATACGGTATTCTGCTGCTTTTCCTCGATTTCGACCACTTAATTCGGGATTAGTCTTTAAAGTTTTCTACATATACTTTTTTATTTAGCTTTTAAAAATCGTTTTTTTATGATTTTTATTGACATGGTCAAGTAGTAGAAGAATATGGCGAAGTCGAAAAGAAAGCCCATCCTTACCGCCCCTTTTATACCTTTTCGTGAGAACTCGTCGCAGTCAGGAAATCCACCCTAGAGCTCTCACATTATCATCACGACGACCCCTACCATGGCATCTCTTCGTCAATGGGGCTTCATCCTTGGCCAGGTGGGCCACAAACCATACTCCCTCACAAAACCCCGCAATCCACTCCTATTATGCACTTGCCTCGCCTCTGCCAAACTCACATTTCTCTCTTCCAGGCGTACCTTTACTGATTCAATCCACTTTTTCTTCGGTCTTCCAGCCGGTCGATTCTCAACACACTCACCACTATACATCCGCTTAACCAACCGACTATCATCCATCCTTTCCTCATGACCAAATCATCTCAACGCACTTTCATTTATTCTCACATTTGCCCCTTTCTTCACACCACACAACTCTCTAATACGTTCATTCCTCATTTTATCAATTCTTCTCACACCTAACACGCCCATAATATTGTCCACCTGGAAGAGAGTAAAAGTAATCTTCACAGAATAATGAATAAGAATGGACTGATGTAATGGATGTGAGGCGAGTGTGGAGGGAACACTTCGAAAGCCTGCATAACATTGGCAGTAATGAAGAGGTGATAGTGTATGTGTGCTTGTTTAATACTTCAAGGAGAAAGAAGGTATTTTGTGATGAGGTAATTAGTAGGAAGGAGGTAATAGGGTGGGAAAGTTGAAGAATGGTGAATCTGCAGGTATAGATGAAAAATGTAAAATGTTCAAGAATGGGGGTGAGATGGTGATTGATTGGATTTGGAAGTTGTGTGACAAAGGGTTTAGGAAGGTATAGTTATGAAGGATTGGAGAGCAGTAATAGTACCCTTATATAAAGGCAAAGGAGATTAAGAGAACTATAGGGGAATTAGTTTGTCGAGTGAAATGTGAAAACCAGTTGTTCAAACACGTTAGTACAATTGCGACAGTGCTCAAACTAGATGTTCATAATAAACGTTCTTCCTTTTACTTTTCGAATTTTGTGTTCTTAAAAATCTGATTAGCAATTTTAGTTTTTGTAATAAAAAATATGAAGGGTTTCACATAATTACAGTTCAGACGTAGAATTTATTTCCAATAAATGGTATTTATTAACATGATAGAATTTTTAAATTAAAATTTAACAATGATTAGCTGTAAAAATATAAAATTCAAAGTATGAATTTAGAAAAAAAAAAGTTCATATATCATATGAAGTGTGAAAGAGTTCATATAAACAGTTTTAAGTCATATGAAATATTTAAGCACAAAAAATAAAATAAAATAAAATAACAGTTTTCTTGAGGACACAAACGATGCGCTTTATAATGTCTCTTGAAATCGCTGAATTTTTGGCACTTTTGCTGATGGACTTCAGGAGAATTCCGATGACACAGCAGAAGAATTACTGGAAGGACGAGGCTCTTCAGAGGCAATAATTTCCAATGCCTCCAAGACCTTTAATTTAAATCTTCGCTTCTGTGAAAGATCAAAGCTGGCTAAATCTGGCAAAATGCTTTTAAAAAAACTAAGGTCCGGATTTTCTGATTTTTCATAACTGTTTTGATAATGAACATCAAATGCAGCACTTTCCGTGTTATCGTACTCTGGCGAATTTGAAGGAAATTTCCGTTTGGATCTGCAGCCAAATTTAGGTGATAATATTGACAAGTTGCTTGTATCAGATTGATCCTTGTTTTGTTGATCGGTTTGTGGAGGAGAGACGGGCGTTACTGGGTTATCTGTTTCAATTACTTCTTCTTCAAGCTCATCCACCGTTGGTTTGTCGTCCTCAGTAATCTGATCACTAACATCCCAACTAGCATGAAATTTTCCTGACTGACATCTTGATTTTGTGTATGGAAGAATGAATTGCATTACATCCCACAAATAGTAAGGCTTCAATAATTTTGTACCACTCCCACTTTTACGGCGACTCAACTTGATGTATCTTGTCAAACCACCTCTGAGATTTTTCCATCTGTTCTTGCATTCGGACCCTAAAAATAAAAATTTGGTTATATAGCAACACCCTAAATACTTTTGTGTGTGCAGGCGCGCAAATGTACTTAAGTGAAAAAAAAAAAGAAAAAATCTTTTTTTTTTTTTTTTTTTACATGATACCACCACTCACGGGCAGGGCCCTTTTCAAAAGGAGGGAGTAAAATAAATAAATAAAATCAAAAAAAAAAATGTGCATAAATCCACCCTGTCCCTTGCCTAACGCAATTCCCAAAGGTGGGCGCAGACGCGGGACTTAATTAAATAGAAGAAGATTGAATATTGCAGGGAAAATAGAAGAAGGCAAGGAGTTCCACAAAACAGAGGTGACTGGAAAGAAGGAGGCACCACAACGAGTGATCCTTGAGTGTCCGATATTCACTACAATTTGCATGTGAAATAAGGCACCCTTGTGTTACGAAGGCGTAGACGCAGTGGTGGAGGAAAGGAGAGGTCAATTTTTCGAGCACCCAAGCCGTTGTAATACCTATGAAAAGAGATAGTTCACCCGTAACGTCACGTCGCAGAAAGAGGGTCAAGGAATCAGAAAGTATGGGAGAAGCTTTTATAAGCTCTAGCCTTAGATTCAATCTCTATAAAGTGTGAGGGTGGAAACTGGATCCACCATAAATGTGAGAACAGTATGCTCCATACAGGGACGAATAGGACCCTTATAACTGGAGTATCTGAGCAGAAGAAAAGATTCACCTAGGAGCTGTATACATCCGAGATGATATTTGGAGACCATTTTAGCAACCGATTGGATATGAGGTCTCCAAGACAAATCACTATTTATGTTTAGTCCAAGAATGTTTATGTTGTTTACAGGTAAGACATTGGAGCCATCGAAGGGGATAGGAAAGTTGGGAGGTGTTTTAGAAAGGGAGATATGAAAAGTTGAGTTTTCATAGCTGTAATATATTTGGATATGAGGTGCGGGGGGTTGTTGTAATGTTTGATGCAGGGGGTAATCTATTAAGAGTAGGTTACTGTAAAATTGACAGCCTATCATGTCAAGATGTGCTTGTGGGAGGGGATGCATAATTTAGGAAGGGGTGGAGGTATTGTCTGTATACTATTGTAATAATAAATAATAATAATAATACACATATATACATACATACATACATACATAATAATAATAACACACACACAATAATAATAATAATAAGGTTCAGTTCATGGTAAGAGACGCCGACTCTCATGTGAGAGGACGTTGGTTCAATCCTCCGCGCAGAAAGTTGAATCCTTTATCTTCCTGGCAAGAATTAAAACTCGACTGCGAACACGTTGGTGGCGCTGGTTTGGAATAGCCTGCCTTAAAGTTCAATTTCCTGTAGCACCCCCGTGTTAGCCTCTGAAAAGGGGATAAAGCACGTTAAAAGGAAGTAGTTTTTTATTATTTAATTTATGTGTGGCTCTTGAAGTAATAGTGTTGATGTGGGGGTGGATGTCCCATGTGTATCAAAAGTCAAAGCTAAGATGGAGGGTTATTTGTTGAGAACGAGTCTATTGTTTTGATAGGTTTATTGGTGGGTGGATGTTATACCTTCCTTCTGTGGGGTGAGAGGTAAGAGTGAGATTTTTGAGGTGATGCAGTCATTCTGTTTGTTGTTAGTCATTAATCCAGTTGGTTTTATATTGTTGTAATTCTCTGCATGTTATATTTATAGAGGAGTTTTGAGGTGTCTTCATCAACATAACTATTAATTTTTTTAGAAGGGGAAGTGGGATGAGGGAGGTCGCGCATAAGAAGGTTAAAGAGTGGAACAAGCCTCTCTCTCTCTCTCTCCTCTCTCCTCTCCTCCTCTACTCCATTATAGGTCACCCCAGTAAGGGACTCTCCATCTCTCAGACTCTCGCACCTCTCTCTCTCTCTCTCTCTCTCTCTCTCTCTCTCTCTCTCTCTCTCTCTCTCTCTCTCTCTCTCTCTCTCTCTCTCTCTCTCTCTCTCTCTCTCTCTCTCTCTCTCTCTCTCTCTCTCTCTCTCTCTCTCTTCTCTCTCTCTCTCTCTCTCTCTCTTTCTCCTCTCTCTTCTTCTTCTTGAGTTGAGCATGAAATTTATGCCACGATAATGCGGAAAACGGTTAAACACCCAGCTTCCCAAGGAATAACCAAGCACATC
>JABUQX010075403.1:0-32500 GCA_015478945.1 Trachelipus rathkii
TGACAAGTTATCAGGACATTCAATTGCGCTTTTCGTTCATATGCTCTTATTTGGGAAATGAACGGTGTGGTGATTAACCAATGGTATGGTTGACAAAAATCCGTTATCCAGAACTAGTTTCCTAGGTATCACATCTCGATTCATCAAGTGCTACCGCTTCTAAGTCTACGATTTTTTAAGATAATTTTTTTGGCACAATAATCGGATGTGTAGTGAAAAAATCGTACTTAATAGAACGAATTACTTCGCACGACACTTAGAAAGAAAAAAGAATAGACACAGATAGATAGCACGAGAGACTGATGGACAAGTTAACCCGTTAGATGACGAACGCACAAGCTAATGCACACTACATATGATCGTGATGTATGATTAAGATTTAAGAGGGTAAGAATGTACAGGAGGTAAGAGAGAAAGTAAGGAGATGTGTTTTTTTTACGTTTTTAAAGGAGGAGAGAGAGAGAGAGAGGAAAGGCGAGAGAAACGAGAGACAATGCGATTCTAACAACCGATGCCGGAGGAGTGGAATAGACGTATATAGGAGGCAGTTAAAGTAGTGATATAGATAGACGATATATAACGCATACGATGATGTAAGTTCCGCTGTAAGTGAATATAGTCTATAGGGTCTAAACCGCCAAGTGGTGTCTTAAGTGTTTACAAATTAAAAATGAGTGTTTATTTAATATACTTTTTCTTTTTTTAAAGGTTTTTAGGAAAAGGTATATGTGGAAATACAAAGATGGTATATGTATATTGAAAGAAAATATCAGTAGTCGGACGGAGTATAATTTTTGATTAAATTGTTATGAGTACAGGTCAGTAAAATGCTTAGTAAATGCATGAAGGGGCGGTGGGGGGGGGGGTGGGGGCCCCTAGGGGCTGAATCAGTACGAGTTTTTCGGGCACCGGCCATCAATTTGGCGCAATCTTGCTGTAGTAGTTTTGTACTGCTTATGGCGATTTATGGTCTAAAAGTGTCATATATATATTCGCTCGGGAAATTATTCATTAAGTCGTGGATAGTGAACTGAGCGCGGGAGTGACTTATTTTCTAGAAATAGGATTGTTTTTATGAAAAGTGGTTTATTCAAAAAAAATAAATGGTTATCATCAAAGAAAATGTTTGTCGGAAAAAACAAAATGTTTTTCATCAAAAGAAATGTTTTTCAAAAAAAATTTGTATTGATGTAAATGAATGAAAAAATTATAAATATTATACGTTGAACATGAAAAATTTAACTTTAACTTTAACTTTATCTCAAACTTTAATTTCTACTTAACTTTAACTTTAACTTTAACTCTAACTTTGGGAATGAAACAGGTTTTCTATTAAGATAAATGCTTCAGAGTTTGAAATAAAAATGTATATGATTGAATGTATACGACATCTAACTAAACATACACATACACCATACACATTGCAACAGACATACAGATAGTCACAGACACAGACTCTTTTGATATGATCTGGGATCTGGGGATATAGCCATCGAGAGATGACGCATTCAAACATAGTCGAGTTTCAGGTTTTGGACTTGGCATATCTCAGATGTGTGCAACTATGAAAAACAGTATGGTGTATGATCTAAAGAGAGTTCCGACTTAAGTTCTCTGTATTAAGTTTCATATATTTTAGCTACAACATAGGGGATGATTGCTACACTATATTCATCTCGCAGCATAGGGGGTTGTTACACTATATCTATGGCAGAAATCGGGCCTGGGTTGTGAGAGGGGCGTAAGTCTTATGAGTTAATTTAAACTTATAATCGCCTTTTAAAATTGTTACATATAAAGGGTAAAAAACCATGTTAGTGGGGGTGTCGGAGGGCGAAGCGTCAAAGATGTGGTGGTCCTAGAACGACTTTTGAAGTGTATTGAAAACTATGTTGTTGCATATATCTACATCAACTGGGAAAGATTATAAAACCTAATATTATAAGTGGATGAAGCCATATTTATACTGTGACTCGGCACAATACATCGGGGCCTGACACCGGTGCCGAATCGATAGTTCCAATGACTCATGTCTTGGTTTCTTATCTTAGCGAAATTGTAAATTTCCTCTTCCTTCATCTTTTCTGTCTTGAACTAAACCTTTAATTTTTCATTTTTTTCCTTCTGGGATCCCACTCAAGGGGGTCCTCAAACTCTTTTACGGTTACGAAACCAAAAATTCGATCTAAGGGGGGGGGGTGTTTCTTTGAAACATATATATAAACCATCTTAATTGAACATTTTCTCTGGAGCATAATAAAAAAAAGAAAGAGAAACACGAAAGAATTCTAGCAGTTTTTCACTGACTCGCCATCACAACTCCGGCCCAATTCCGAGTCATATGCTCCGTCATATGAGACTGTCTTCTATTTCTTTCTTCTCTTCTTGCTTTCTCCTCTCAATTCAAGCTACACCCATCAGTGCGTCTTCTTCTGTTCTTCTTCTTCTATCTTCTAATCCTTTACTTCATCTCTTCTTTCTCACTTCTTCTTACCTACTCTCTCTTCTTTTTTCCAGTAACTAAGGAATGAGTCATCCAGAGCTGAGGCAATCGGAAGATTTGATCGCTCAAGCTGAGGTATAAAGTATGGGCTCAAAGCCTTTTTGAAAAAGAGGCATCAAAGTGAGGGACAGTCAAAGGTTGAGTGCATAAGAAAGAGACTCGCACCTTGCCACGCGCATCAAAGGGTGGTGTGGGGCTATGCAAAATATTGAGAGTGTGTGTGTGTGTTGTTGTGTTGCGGAGTGTAAGGTGGTATATGGGGAGTGTAGGTGTCATGTTATGGGTGAGTTGTTAAAGTGGTCTATGGGTGGAGTGGTAAGTATCTATGGGTGGTGTGAAGTGTCCCTATGGGTGTGTGTATGTGGTAAAAGTGTCATATGTGTGGTGTGTTGTAAGTGTATGAGTGGGTATGGTATATGTTGAGCTTAGATGTCTGTGAGGTTATCATATAAAATGTGACCGACAAAAACTTGACGAGAGTTCTTGTGGTTGTGCTGTAGTGTAGTCAAGCTGTGGTTCGTGTTTGTTAAGTCTATAAATAACTTACGCGTCGCTCGGTTGTATCAGTGTGTGTGTGGTAGGTTACGGTGTAGGTGTGAGGTTAGGACAGTACATAACCAGGGACCTTAAGTTAGGGGCAGATGCTCTATATGAGACTCATGTAGGGTCAATCCCTACAAACAGTATTAGATCAGAGCGTCAGGTATCTTAATACATGTGGGCTCGAACTTAAAATCTCAGCTTAATCCTCACAGGCATACTTTTTTATGAAATAGGTGTCAATTTCAAGCGCTTGATATGGTATCAAGGCAAGACGGAAATATCAAGCCGGAAAACTCAAAATAGGGGCTAAAGCGACTTAAGGAGGATCAATCGTAAAGGAAACGAAACCATTCCGACAACTTTTATATTACAATACCATCGAATCCACATCACTCAATACATAGGGTAGTACACTAATATTTTAGGTTGTTTCCTATAATCGTGGCTGTCATTAGGCTAGAGTGCTAGAAAAGGAGGGTTGGGTATGTATCGTGAGGTGAGTTAGAGCATCTTCACCCTTTAAAGCAAAAACCAATCGACTCTACGTACCTTATAACATACGGGTAGCCGGCTAATTATGATGGGGGTGTACTTCTAAGAATTTAGGATCATGTTGTGCTAAGATGCTAGTAAAGAAGTATAGTTTATCAGCGTGAAACGCTTTCAAATGAATTCTACAGCGCACGCTGATATGAAAACATATATGGTGGACAGCCCATTTGGTTTCTAATATGGTGGTAGATTGGAGCATGGATATTCCGATTCGGGGCACGGGGGCCATACACACAGCTCCGGCCCCGCTCCAATATGGTTCGCTATTTAGTTTTACATAGGCCATTTAACTTTCATTTATTCTCTCTATATTTCGATCATTCACAGCCATTAAGTCACAATATTTTGATTTTTAAATATAAAAGGGGAGTGAGGCCCTAAACCCTATATAGAACGGAGTATAGTTGACGGGCTTGAACCATGATACAACAATGTTGCAACAATATAACAGGAAAGTCAAGTTTGAAGGAGAATACAATGATACTACACCTTTGCGTAAGAATTCTATTATAGTGATGCATTATCACCCCACCCATAAATGAATCCGGCTGGGCGCTGGGGACTCGCTGGCGTTCCAGGGAAGTAACTACGGGCATCTTATTTTTGAGACATTCTACCCTTTACTGTTTGACACCCGTAATGATAGGTTTTTGACGAAAGGGTACGTCCATTCGTACGAAAAGTCAACATGTTGGTATTCGGACGTTCTAAAATAAGAACACTGCTGAAACGGCCATGTGCTCGGGAAATAAGGCGGCAATCGGTACCTCGGCATACCTCTCAAAACATACTAGGAGGCAAATCACGAGCTCGGCTTCTATAGCTCAAGAATACAAAAAATGTTAGGAAAGGGGTGTAAGGGTATGTTAAATATCTAATACTAATTCTGTTAGGAATGAATCGATGTGATCGGTAACCACAGGAATGATTCCAACAGTAAACGATTATGTAATAAATCGATGACAATATGTGTATTACTCAAGATATACGGAATAATATCGTACTACGAAAATGGGCTAAAGAAAAGGGGGGTGGGGGATGTACCTCGTAGAAGGAGACCAACTATCGCACATTATCTAATATACACGCCCAATAGATTCTCATACTATATAATAGGTATAAAAGTGACAAACAAAATGCGGAAATGTGTTCTATGGACATAGGATATGGTCAGGCTTAGAAAAGGCTAGAAAAGGGGGGAGGGTAATAACTTGAAGGAAGCATCCTAGCACCTTCTAAATATACACAATCAATTCTGCGATACTGCAATAATAGGGGTAGGCCATGAAGATCGGGTGTATTTACAATGAGGTTCGGCACGATTTCGCTAGAATGTCGGTAGAGACTATAGATATAGAGCCGTATAGTCATTTGAGCCTAATAGGATATGATATATGCCTATAGAATATGTCTATAGCCTAACGAATAGGCAACACATGATCTTTTCTCCTCGGCTGTGGTGCAGCGCTTTGAAGTCACGAAGCATACCATAGCCTTGTGCGATCAACTTTGTGCAGGTGTTGCGAGTTGTGTTTCAGTGAAAAGAATGTGAGTCTCGATCTTTTTTCGGAAACCCTATTGTGTGCGTAATTTTTGTGGGTTGAATACGAGAATACGTTCGTATCCACTGATAGTATATTACTACTTTATAATATCTTGTTAGCACCTCTAAGTATGAACATATTAGCAATAAAATAGCCGTCATGGTTTTACGCGGCCCTGTGAAAGGCTGATGAGCAACTTAACTATAACCAGTAATTGATTAAACTTTTATACCTTTTTATTATCGAAATGAAAGACCAATCGATTGGTATTGTTAGGATTTGTGTTTGAGAAAATCACCTTTGAAAATCAATTTTCTCAATAGTCTTGGTAAAGACGTCTCCTTAAATATATATTTACTGTTAAAATTTTTGTTTTTTGCATTATAATCAATCTTTAGACAAAGGAATCCTCAGAAAAAAACTTAAAAATCTAATTTGCTTTTATTTATTTTTCTCTTCACGGAAACAAAGCAAGTTCAAGATTAAATTTAGGGATGACGGCAGTGAAATGTTTCTTTCATTCTCAAAACAATAAATCTTATAAAGAGAAACAATACAGACTATCAGAACTGAAAACTATTATTATTATTATTATGATTTTTATGTTTTTGGGGCTTGACCCATCATTCTCTCTTCTTCACTCTTTTTATATTAGTTTCATACTATATACCACTTTTACTATCTACACTTCAAGTTTCATCAAATACTAGGCATATATATATATATATATATATATATATATATATATATAATTTCGTGTCTGTCACTTATTATATATGTCAAGGTGACACTGATCTGCGCACCTCTGTATAATATTATATATTATATATAGTATATATATATATATATATTATATATTATAGTATGTTACTAATTATATAGCTTATATATATAATAACTATATATTAATTTATTGTAGATCTAGAAAATTATAACTGCATAGTTTTTTCATGGCTAATTAAATATTTTATAAATCGCAAGCTCTTATTGTGCATCGCATTCTTCAAGATCATTTTTGTTTGAACTAAACTTTATCTGTATTGTTTAATATATCTAAACGCTTGCAGGGTTTAAATCTTTGTTACCTAATTAATTGATTATTAGACATTAAAGTTACAAAAAATAGACCAAGGTTCACTCAATTTTTAGTTGATGGCCTTCTTTTGCAACACGTTTCATTAAACTGTTATACAGCTATAAAGCAAAATTGAGAAACATATGAACAAATTATATTCAGGAAAACCAAAGTGGAATCATTTCAAATTATCATATTGACTCGTGTCATTATGGTTTCATGTTTCTAGTTAAGTCTTCTGACCACTCGGGGATAGTGTTTTCTCAAATTCTATTATTCGTACAAACATGTTATAAAATATAGACCCTTTTGATCGGTACCGTGCAAAATAAAATCTTGACAAGCTAACTAAGGAAACAGTTTCGGGGCTGCCTTGAAAAGTTGAGTCTCTTCGTGGACCAGTGATACAGATTCTTTAAAAGTTAATTAAAATATCACACCTATAGCTTCAGTGATCAGGTTTTTAGGTGAAAAACTGAAAATGGCCAATTGAAAAATTTTAGTTTCCAGAACATACAACCTATGTTCAACAGAGTCCTCTAGAAAATCATATGTTTCTTGAGATTGAGTGAATACAAAAGGTTATACAGGAAGGTAGTTGTTCTTGGTTTGTAGGCCGACTAAAACGACACATGACTTGGTAATGGATCGCTGGGCGTTTGTACACCCGAGTTATTTAGATGTGGAAATGAAATATGAAGTTTGGGGAAGGCTTTAATAGGTGTCTAATACATGGAAGTAGTCCTTAGGTCCATTACAAAAGAGTTTTGACTCGAATCACTCAGTAAGTGGCAGACCTACTAGTCTGGAATAATACCAATTAACTGGGATGCAACAGGTCATCTTAAAACTCCATTTACTCCCACTCCCAAGCTAGGACTTTTTCCTCCAGTGTGTGGCAGGCTGTCACTAGGATGAAACACGGGGCGAAGAAAGAATACACACAATCAGATAATTTACATTGGTATTGGAAAACAAAGAATATCAGGAGGCACGTTGGGGAGATGAAAGCTTTATGCTTGCTATTGCTGCATGGGCCTGTGTGTAAGGGAATGCTCTGGATCTCAACTTACAAGAGGAAGCCAACAGGAAAACGATTGCTCAATGCAAGCTAACCGCATGTTATGCTTTCAAACGGAACCTCTTTCAAGGTATTTATCCTCAATTATAAAACTCTTAGAATGTTAGATTGTACATTACAATATTTAAAATACCTTTTCAATGTTGTTTGAATCAATGTATTTACAAGTTGTATCGTTTCTCTTGATCCGTTAAAATTAATATTTTCACTAGCTGATATATCTACAGGGAAACTCATTGGCTTAATAGATAATTTTTTATCCATATTCGATATTATTCTGTCACTCAAGAAATTATACAAGATTACGCTAATTGAAGGTTAACAAGAAACATTTCAGAACACATTTTTTTGTTGGGTATCAGAGTGTTAATGTAGTTTGACAAGAGTAGTCACAGAATATGATAATAGTTGTAGTATATAATTATTAATAGTATTTATATAAATAGATATGATATAATCTTAGTGATTATCTATAGGGTGAGAGTGCTATATATAGATTATATAGTGTATATACTATTTTATTATTGCTGGTTTATGTATATAGTATTATATAAGTGATATATACATATATATATGAGATAGGTGAATATATATTAGTAGATGAATATAGGTATAATATAATACTCCTATTACTATTTTATATAGGTAACTATTATTGAGTCGATGTGATGGATGATGATACCTATTTATTATAGTTAATACTAGTATACTATATGTATATGTTAATAGTATTTCATGTACCTAATATCATGAATGAGCATATAAGTATAAGGTAGTATATATGAGTAGACTAAGTAAGAAATAATAATAATATATATATATATAGAAGATTATAGTGATAATAAAGGAGATAATATAATATATATTACGATAGTTATAATTATATTATATAGAGGTATATATTGTGCTAATAGTATTATCTATCTATTAGGTATAGATTAATAATATAGTAATAATATGATGATATACTAAATTAGTATATATATATATGTATAATGAGGTAGTATCGCTTTTAATGATTATATAATAAGGTATAGTTAATATATAAGTTATATTTCACTGTCAGTCTACTAACTATGAGTGGTTAGTGTGTTGTACGGATTCCAGAATTTTCTCCGCGGCCGAGTGCTCCGGATTTCCGATCCAGGGGGATGTACATAAGTCAGAAGTGCCAATTTCGATTCGCGGATTCCGGATTTCCGATTTCCAAATCTCTTATTATGATAAAAGTAAGAAATATTTATATTATAATAGTAGTATATATGATACTAGGTTATATTATATTACTAGACTATATGACGGTATCCAGTATCTACCGTAAATGTGATAGTTAGATTAGTATATTAATATATGATATATGGGTACATTATATATAGTAGTAATATATACGTAGATATAGGTTTATGATATATTTAATTCTTATTAATAGTAGGTGTTCCCTTAATATTGTGGCTAAATCAGATGGTAGATGTGTTAAAGAAGTAATTTATAAACTTTATAAATTACATATTTGATTACGTGGATGGAATGTCTCGTTGGTATTGAGTTATCTTGGTTGCCTTAAAGAAAATAAATTTAGTTATTAATACCGGGTGTTATTTATTTGAAGATCCACTGGGGAAAATAAGTAAGCAGTGTGTGTGAAAGAGTCTTCCAGATAAATTAGAACAAAATGACATTGTTCATTTTCAATTGTAGGTATTAATAAAAAATGTCCCTTTCTTTAAATGTCTACTGAATAAATGTGGGGACGACTCGCGTTGGAAGGGCAGAAATGTGTATTGTATTATTGCTGTAGTCAAAGCTATGTGTGAAATAGATAAGTTTGTTGGTTATAAAACATTAAACATCATCTCCTTTTTCTTCTGAGTGGCATCCTATTTTTTGTAGTGGAGATATAATTGGAGATCGCTTTATCCGTGATTCCTGAGGATAAGACAGCTCTTTTCACTTTATAAAACGTGTGTGAGGAGAGGTGACGAGGCTTATAATACTTTTGGTCTATGGGCGCGATTGTGACGAGCGCTCCAAGGTAATAGGTCCTGTACTTGCCAAGGTGTCTTGTTTATAGTGTACGCCTGAATTACTGCGTGTCCAGATTTCAATATGTGGATAATCGGGGTGATTTTCTGAAATTTTTATTAATAAGGTTTAGGCAGTGTAGATCTTTTTGATATTGCGGTCCATTATTTGCTTATTTCCTAGCTTTGTTGATAAATTCTGTTATCGATATTGTGGTTGGTCCTAAATAGTGATGGTGTCGTTGTCTCCTTAGGAAAGTGGAGTTTCTTTTATGTTATCTTGTGTAAGAATGTATATTGTTCTTATGTAGTGGTCCGAAAAACAGGGCTTGTGTTATTAGAGAAGCTGAGTGTTTAAAAATATCTTGATATATTGAATTGTTTCCAAGTAAATAATCTTTTTTTCGCCTGATTGTTTACTGTTGATTTGGACAACGTGAAATGAGACTTCGTGGGGAAGATTGGTCTTAAAGGTAGTGGAAATGTGGTATTTCGTTTCACTTTTCTACTAGACATATATCTCGCACACGTGCCTCTAGTTGGCGTTAAGAATTATGTCTTCCAACTTTTTTCAATTTGATTTAGTACTTCATGCTGGCAGTCTCCAAAGGGCAATTAAAGTTGTGTTCAAATGGCGGGTGACATCAAGAGATATAGTAGCAAGTAAGTATCTTTATCTAGGTAGAAGTACAATCCTGAATTTATATTTTTACTGAAATTTTTGCCATGCTGGATACTTAGAGGTAGAGACGCATAGGTCCCGTCAAAATAGGTCCTCTTTTCTGACTTTCTTGTTTAATAAAAAACTGCTTAAATCAACTTGGTGTCAAGTATTGGCATTATTATTGTTAGGCCGTGGTGAGATTGTCATGTAGTTCCTGTGGGGCTCAAGTGTATGAGAGTGGATCTGTCAATTGGTTATCAAGTTATAATAAAGTTTTAGTTACCGGGTTATTTCTTAATTGCAATTTTTTCTTTCAGATGGGTCGAACTTTTGTGTGTGGGTCGTTCTTTATAGCTAAGCAGGGGTGTTGTATGTGAAGTTGCTCACCCGTGACAAAGTATGTGGGAGAACGTAGAGGCTCGGGGTCTTTGTGTAGTCCAGATAATAAGATAATTTTGGAGAAGCTAATATACTGATGTAACCGTGTGGCGATATTACAGTAGTTCATGTTTCTAAGTATAGTACATAATCTGAGCATGAGGGAATCTGTGCGTGTGGTAATAGTTAGAATCTAGAGTTTGAAAGATTCTTCATCGAGACTTGGTCCATAATAGACTGTGAGAGAGTAATGATAAAATTGAACAAGAGTTTGTTCTGGCATGGTTGCGATGGTATTGTATTTATCTTTGTTTTCTCAGTTCTTTGCTTCAATTCTTTGTATATGGCATGCTAATCGCTGGATGCTATTTATAGTAGTCAAAGAAGTGTAAAATAAGGCAAGGGTGAATTGCCTTCTCAATTGGGGAATTCCTGACTTGGTGTTTTAAATTCGCCTAGCAACGAGATCTATATTATGTAGAGCAATGCGTTTATCTCCTTACAATTAAAAGAATGAAATTTCTATTAAGAAGTCAGAATATTGGATATATTCTTCCATATATCCATATATTTAAAAAGACATCTCTTCATTTAGAAAGCAATCGTGTGAAACTAGAGCTCGAATAAGTTTAAACTGCGGTATGAAGAGATAATATCGATAGCGGTTTATATTCAGAAATTTTTTAGGCTCTGAAGTTGTTGAATGAGGTGAAAACCGTGAATTACGTCCCTTACAGATTTGCACATGCCATTTCCTCTCGCTGTGGCTACATTCATGGACGGAAGGGTTCTGGCTTTCATCCATGGTGGGTTGGGGGATAGAATAATATGTGTGTCATATACATAATTAGCAGGTAGACAGGTGGCTAGTACTCGGGAGAACTTTGCTAGAATCGTCATGAGAGACCGTCGCAGTGTGGCGATGGATGTGGTTCTAGAGAAGAAATCCTCGAAACAATGATATTCGTGAGCAGGTCTCGCGTAGAACGATTAAAGATTCGCAGCCGCTCAATTCCAGTTGTTTCTTTCTTAAGTGTTAGATATTATATGAGGTGAGGAAGAAGAATAATTTAATAATCAAGTACGATGGCAGACTAATCGAAACATTTATGGTCTTTGGAATAATATAATACTAAAGATTTCGGGGATAAAGAATTATTTTCAGGGATTATATACGCTAAAAGGAATCGGGGTCAAAGAATCGGTAATAATAAAATGTGGCCGGGGATTCTGGATTGCCTCTGAAACAGCCGATCTTCTAGATTTACCAGATATAAATCGAGGAGATCATTAATCCCATCACTTAAATGAATGGTAATATTATAGTTTCAGTAATTATAGTTATTATAGGCTTAACTTAAAAGGTTCCGCTCAGTGGTATGATGTATAATATATACCGTTATTATATATATATATATAGAGAGTAATATATATTATATAACCTATATAATATATCTTATAAACTTTTATATTATTTATATATTTATATATAGTATACACATATTTATTCATACATATAAGTATATATATAATTATAAATATATATTATATTATATAATATATCATATTATTAAGTAAAGCTAATATATATATATATACTGTGATATAGTTATAGAAAGGCGAAATTTCCTTACAATAGACAGCAAATTAATATAGTCTAATATAGATATTACGTATGTTGAGGCGGATATATATATAACTTATTATAATTATATATATAATATATATAATATGATTATATATAATATATATTAGTATATTATATATAATAAACAGTTAATTGTATATATATTACAGTATGTACGTATATATACAAGTAGTTTGACCAGGACGTCCGGGGATGACCAGGCTTATTTTTCTTTCAACAAATTATAAGAGATTAAACGGTCTGAAACTTGAGAATATATATTATTAATGCTAATATTATGGGATATTTAGACGTAAAAATCTGATGTAATTGTTCAAGAGTCTGTAGGATGTCTCTACTTGATAAGGGTCTACCCCGATGACGGAGTGTAGCTCTGCTACGCTCCAGCTGTTTAAGTACGCTTTTGGCGTTTCCATCCAGAGATTGAGTTGAGCACCAAAACATGGCAAAATCATCGACCCAGGTATTAGAATGCGCATGAGAAGAGAGTACAGCAGCGAGAGCGCGCGCGTGCGTGGAGCACACTACACACCACTTTATTTTTATTATTTTGCATCGCAGATTTCGGATTTCCGAAGGAGAAATCGATAAATACTATGAGTGAAAACGATCCCTGTAAAGAGATCGTTTTTTTACGCAACGCTCCGCACTCTGACTCTGACTGACCGACTCGGCTCCCGGCTGCCGGCCGACCGCGTTTTGGTTCAGACTCGCTCCGGCTCGAAAGAAGTGTCCCCGAAGGGGATATCACTTCTGATGTTGTATTTTTAAACCCTTTTGCGCCTGCGTTTTTCGCGCCGAATACTCGCGAGAGTCCGCACTCAGGCAAGATCTCGCAAAAGCCGGTGCTCGCTGACGCACGCAACCCTGTATACCTCTGGCTCGAACTCATATATTTATATAAGTAGGTTATCGTATCTGTGTGATAAAATTGTGGGAGGTGATGTCAATGAATGACGTCCTGAGTTCCACTTTAGCAGAGTGATGTTAGCATACCCAGTGGTCCACCAGTGGGGACCCAACCCCCAGAACGAAAAAAACTATAATTTAAGTTTGTTTCTGTAATAAAGCTGAAATTTTGGTTGATGTGTAGGATTCTATGACTATGAAGTTTCTAGAAAGAAGTTAAGTTAGTGGGAATCTGAGGAGATTGGCTCCCGGCACCGTGTGTGCTGGGAGCAGACATGCGGTGCTTAGTTTAGAATAAAGCATTCAGTATAAGAAACTAATTGTGAGGTGTGGGCTTAATATGTTATTCGGATGCTATGTAGAGATTTGAAGAATAAGGTTTCAGAAACATCAAGAAATAAGAAGACTCAAAATAAATATAAAAACTAAGATAAATAAAATTTCTTTTAACTTTTTTATGTTTCATAAACAGTTCAAATTTACTTTTAGCATACCTCTATAATGGTCGTAATCAACTCAAAATCAAACAACCAATCCAACCAGCATACGCATCCTCCATCCTGACCATACAATATGATTCTATTGATGCTCTCAATCATGATAAGGAGTCATAATTTCATTTTTACTAAGAAATTGTAACCGTTTTTAACATACCTAGAAAAGCAGTAATCACTAAAAATACAAACAATTTAACCAGTAAGCAACGAACATCCAAACCTACCTCCTGACCATCTATGATTGATTGATCTATTGATTAAGGATCATATTTTTTATCATCAATATTATTATTGTTTTTACATACCCATATAAGAGTAAATCACTAAATCAAAACACACACACCATCCTCTTACCTTCCTGTCATCATTTCCTGACCATATATTCTACCCTTGGGATCTATTGATCTATTGAAGCTATTGATTCAAGTCACATTTGGTGTATCATTTTGATTTTGGTGGGAATAAACATAACATAAATTCGGAGGGTTCTTTATACAAATGATCCATCATAGTATCTCTCCAACGTACAAAGTTTTTTACGACATTAATGATAGACTAACACCATCGAACTGAACTAAAAGAAATATAATGCAAAGGAACGAAACATAAACATCTTAATGAGCAGGGGAATAAGCAGCATACGAACATGTGAAACAAAGTTCCACATCTATAATACACCTCAGGTGAGTCAGCAACTAACATGGGGTTATGCAAACGGTAACTTATCTCTTACTTTTTCAAGGCAGTGAACTCTACATATTTTATTTAATCTTAACACTAACACAAGTAACATTTAGCTCACAAATTTCACAACATTGGGTTTAATTATCTACAGACTAGCGAAAGTATCTAACCTATATAAACGCTCCACATTAATAAAGCTAGCAGGCATACATCAACGGGAACTATCGAGAACTAATGGCCCAAAGACAAACAGTACAACATCTTGGAAGCAGGAATACGTATTATTTCAATCGATTAAACAAGTTCCACACTTAACCCAAAGTAAAGCAACTAAAACTGGATATCGCAAACCGTAACTAATTAGTTGCAAATTATAAGCTATAAACAGTATTAATATTATATCACGAATAAACGTAAACATTAGCAAATTTCTCGGGCAACATGGTTTAATTATCATACAGACGCGAAAGGTTGCTAACTAATAAAGCTCCGCATTAAATAACGCTAAAGCCTACCATCAACGGAATATGAAGAAAATTGAATGCAAGCAATAGCAAACCTGCATAACATACATTAAGCAGGGAAAAAGGCAGTGTCTAAGCATTCAAAGTTCCACACTTAAACAAACCTCAGTATAAGGGGACTGAACATGGATGCAAAACGTAAACCTAATCTTTCGCTTCTTGTGACAGGCATAGCTCGTAACCCACTCATCAACGTTGATTCTACACATACAGTGAACATATTAACTAAAATTTCACATCAACATTGGGGTTAATTTCATACTAGAACTCAGTCGGGAATCTCTGACATACACGGGTTTTTCAATTAAGTGAGAAAGCTAACATAGGCTCATAATAACTAGCAAAATAATGCATATCTTGACGAGAGCGCTGAGATCACGAACTTTACGCCGCTGAATATGAATACTGTTAACATTAAGCAAAGTTTCCACACTTATATCAGTAAAGTAACATAACTTTACATACAAAACGTAACTGTTCATGACTTTTTTTCCGAAGCATTATCCTAGCAATTAACGTTAATCTTACATTGACACAGTAAGATTAACATTCATCAAAAAATGTGTCATACCATACCTAACATCATAATACCTAATGAGTAAATACTCGAATAGAGTAAAGTTATAAGACGTAAGTATCTTTTCAGACTAAACGCGCTCCTTCTCAGAAAGATACACCTCTAGAACATGCAATGATTTTAACGCTTTAACTATTTGCATAAAGTGATGCAATACTTATTATATTTGATCCTATGGGCAGGAATAGCAGCAAATTGTAGGCAGTCGCCATCGGTTTACCGATTAAGATATAAATGACACATCGTCTGGGATGAACGAAATCCTCGTGTAGATTCAACAACAAGAGTAGAATGCAAGGGGGATGTCATCGTATAACATGAAAAACTAAGGCCTGAGCGAAGAAAATAGTGTATAAACATCCCTTAATGTAATGAGATTCTTTCTTTCACCCAATCAGAAGAAAGTAAACAAGAACTACGACGTCGAATGAACATAATCAGTTTCATAAAGGGTAATATTTCTCGTTCGACAAACAAACAACACAACAAACAATTAACATAGTACAAAGTAAGTTTCTTTGGAATACTAAAACAATGTACCTATATGCTAAGTGTAAACATTGTTTCACATCATGATAAGCTAACATATGCTTTTACGCAAGAGCTAAGAAAATAATGTACAATACAATGAATGTAACACAACTTAAGCACAAATAGATAATAAATAGTTAACATTAACAAGTTCCACACTTAACACTGTAAAAAATTAACTGACATTGCATACAAAACGTACCGTATTCATACTTTTAACCAAACATTCTCCAAACATATTAATCGTTATTTTACATTGACACAAGTAATATTTAGCAAAGAATTTATAATAAACCTTGTTTATTATATCATACAGAGCACACGCTGAAAGTGCTACACTAAGTAAAAGACCAAAAGTTTCCACACTTAATTAAGACTAACATAACAATAACCTTGCAACTAAAGATATAATGTAGGAACAGAAATGACAAACGTCCAAGGCACTCACACAAATCGATGCAGCGAATAACACTAATACATTTAACAGAACTTTCGCACTTACAACGTTAAAGTGCATAGCAAGTCGTTCTCCTAAACGTAACTCTTTAATTCACAAAACTTTTTCATCATATCATCTCGTACATCATTTCAATGTTTTAACTTTTACATTAAACATATTTCTGTTAATGATTTTAACAAAAGTTTAGCTAAAATATTACTTCTTGTTCTAATTCATCATCTTGCAAACATAATGGATATTTTTTATTTTGTCTCTATTGTGAATTTGTTATTTTAATTTGTTTTTATCATTCTTTTCGTGTATATATTTACAATATCAAAATTAATTTTCTATCTATATTAGCTTCAGTCTAAATATCTATAATACCACATAGGAATAATCGTGACAAACATACCAAAGTGTTTTTAACCAAAACATAACAAAAATACAAATTTTATCATAACATTAAAGTAAAAATATAGTTCTTTGAGTAAAATATCACAGTAATACGTAATAATTTACTGATTTTCAATGCAGCAGTAAATCAGTAATCAGTTAATCAGTACCACCATCCTCGCAGTCCTCGCCTCCCTCCTGTCCGTCCTTAATATATTGACTATTGATTCAAGATCATATTTATAGATATCAATATTTGGACAAACTAAGATAAAATTGTTCCTTGTGAGGTGAGGTGGCTACCTACGAATATAAATGCTAACCAACAACACTTCTTAGCATCCAATGAGAGACTAACAAATCATACAACCAGTGACGACTAAGGAATAATATATGTAGAAACTGTAAAAACAAACCTGCAAACCTAACATACACGTATGAATAATCGCTAACCATCCTGAACGATTCCCTTACTGATCTTTAGGGTAAAGCGGCTAACGAGATCTATAGCAATGTCGTATGTCCCACATTTTTCGGCATATTAAGCCAAAGTAGGGTAAGGCCGTGAATATCTACTCAAAAATCCTTAACAAGTGACGAAATTATATCTACAGTATGCCACATCTCTTGAACTATGAATTGACACTATCTCATCAAAGTGCACTCGTTTTGAGTATAACATCATTTGAACTGGCGAATAACGTAAGACATTTTAGCAACAACAAGTTCGTAGGGGCATTTAACTCTACACATCTATTCATAAAAAACTTAACGCTAGGGTTACGTTTCTAACGACAATCATCGTCAGTATAAACTACGTAATATCGTTTACAAAAGTTCTCTATCATTTCTCTAAAACAAATCAGTGTTACTATTCACATTGTCATAGGTAATGGTGTAGTGAACGTCCTTAAAGCTTACGAATACAAGTTTTCATTAACACCAAGAGTACTAAAACAACACATTCACTTGCCGAGAGAAACCCAAGGGGCAGCGGTCCCTTGATAAAGGTGTGTGAATCTGCGAGGGGGGATCACCCCGAAATCCTTTACCTTTACCTCCGAAGGAGGGGTAATAGGCCTTCACCCTATGGGCTAGGGGTTTATGTTAATATTACTATGAAATGTGGAAATAACACTGATTTGTTAGAGAAATGATGAGTTTTTGTAAAGATATTACTGTTTTTACTGAACGATGATGTGTTGAAACGTGAACCTAGGTTCAATGTTTTTTGTTGAATAATGTTTAGGTTTTGCCTCGATACTTTTTGCTAACTGTCTTAAGCGTTCTATTCGCAGTTCAAATGAGTTATATCTCAAAACTAGTGTGACACTTTGTGAAATAGTGTCAATTCATAGTTTCAAGATGGGATTGTGGCATCTTTGATAGATTGGTAAAATATTGTTAAGGGATTTTGTTAGATACGACTTTACCTATTGCTAATATGCTCGAAAGTGGGGAAACATATCGAGGTATTGGTATGATCTGTTTAGCATAGTTTACTATTGAATCAGTAAGGGAATTATTTCAGGATGTTAGCTGACTTATTCATTAGCGCTAGGTATGTAGTATTTGCATTTGATACGATTATATTCTAGGTCCGACGTTATGATTTGTTAGCTTATTGATGCTAAACTTTGTTGTTAAGCATATATTCGTAGGTTAGTATATAAAGAACAATATTTTTATGTTATGTTTGTCCAAAAGTATACTTGAAATATATGACTTGAATCATTAGCTCAATAGATCACAGGCTAGGTGGGATGGGTAGGGGATTGTCATAGGTTGTATGTGGTGGTATTGGATTTACTGATTTCTGATTACGCTTTAAAATCAGATATTAATAAACGTTTTACTGTGATATTTTACTGCAAGAACTTCTATGTTTTTGTTATGTTAAGGGATAACAATCTTTGTTCAATTTTTTTGTTATGTTTGGCTTAAACTTTGTTATGTTTGCGAAATTTTCGCTGGGGATTATGATATTTGGACGAGGTTATGAGTCTGAATATTTTAATATTACGAAGTTGCTGTAAAACATTTGTTACGTCAGCATATTTATACAAGATGTTAGTATGATGATTAGACAGGATGATATGCTAAAACACTTTGTTGTTAAATTATTACGAATGTTATCAGTAAAATTTAACTTCGATATGTCACGAGATATGCTTGAAAAAGTGTGAATAACGGTACGTTTTTGAGGACGAAGTGTTATGTATGTTACTGTTTTGTTAAGTGCGAAAGTTCTGTATAAATGGTTAGTGGTTTTATTCCGTGCATAATATGGTGTGTTTGGGTATTGTCATTGTAAATTTTTATTCTTTCTTTTGTGATTATGTTATGCAGCTTTTCCAAAATGTGGAAAAACTTTTGTCGCAAAAGTTTCGAAAAGCTGTGATATTCATTTTTCATCACTTGTTCATGAATAAATTCTTACTAAATATACATGTGTCAATGTAAAATTAACGTTTAATAATGAAATGGGGAATATGTTTGGTAAAAGTATGCATAGGTTACGTTTTGTATGCAAATGTCAGTTACTTTACAGGTGTTAAGTGTGAAGACTTTGTTATGTTTAAAGTTTACTCGGTGCTTCAGTTGTTGTAATTGCCATCGTTTGTACTTTATTTTTCTTGCTCATGGTAATGCTATGTAAAGCTTTATTAATTCGTGAAACAATTGTTCGTTTAAGAGATGATATTCATTGTTAGATCCAAAGAAATTATTTGTACTATGTTTATTGTTTTGTATGTTGTTGTTGTTGTGACCGAAGAATATATACCTCTTTTGAACTGATATGGTTCATTCGTAAGTCTCTTGATTCTTGTTTACTTTCTTCTGAGGACTTGGTGTGTGAAGAAAAGAAATCTCATTAATTTAAAAGGGATAGCGTGTATAACTCTAATTTCTTCAGTACGGCTAGTTTATCTTCGCTGACTGTTTTGAGTACGAATATGACATTCCCACTTTGACTCTCTACGCTTGTTGTTTGATGAATATAAAACGAGGTAGTTTTCTGTTTTCCAATCGAAATGTGTCATTTATATTTATTATCGTAAATCAGATGGCGACTGCTACATTGCTTGTATTCCTGCAGAGGGTCAAATATAATTTAAATATGTCATCACTTTTTTATGCAAATAGTTAAAGCGTACAATCTTTTTTCTCATGTTCTAGAAGTTGGAATTTTCGACTGAATATAGAAGGCGAGTCTAAAACGAAGTTCGTCTAAATAGAACTTTACTCTTACTTCGTCATTTACTCGTTAAGTATTGTGATAGGTTCGGTTAAGGGTATTGGGTTTGTAGACAAGCTTCTTTTGTATAAATTGTATACATGTGTCAGATTAGTAAAGATTAACGTTAATATGAAGAGAATACTGCTTATGGAAAAAGAGTATGAAAGAGATTACGTTTTGTATGCTAAGTTAGTTACTTTTACTAGTGTTAGGTGTGGAAACTTTGTTAATGTTAACAGTTTATAAGAGGAAATAAGATCGATAGTGAGTTAGATTTGTCGTACTTGTCATTCATTTTTCCTAGTTATTGATGGCTATGTTAGCTTTATTAATGTGAAGACGTTGTTATGTTTAGAAGTATTATTCGTGTGAATTCAGCATGATAACTTAAGCCACATGTTTGTGTGATCAATTTTAGTTAAGATTGTTGCTGTGATCATGTATAGAATAATGTTATGTATTTAGGAGTATGCTTGAAAAAAAGCAAGAATTACGGTTACGTTTTTGCAATACCATTTCAGTCTGTCGGAATTGGTAGAAGATTTATCAACTTTTGTTAATAGTTGACTTCAGTTGACTCAAGATGTGCTCCAGTTTGTCTTTGGGCATTATATCTTCCTTAGTTTTCCGTTGTATGGTATGTTTGCTTTTATTAATGTGGAAGCTTTATTAGGTTAGCATACTTTCGCTGTCTGTATGACGTCAATGTTGTGATAACTTTTTGCTAAATGTTACTGTGTTAGTGTAGATTACGTTGAATTTGGTTAAGGTGATTATGTGTCTTGACAAAAAGTAAGATTGGTTCGTTTTGCATACAGCTGTTAGTTGCTATTACTGGTGTTAAGTGTGGAAAATTTTGTTAATGTTAAACTGATTATTCCTGCTTAAAGATGTGTTATGTTGTCTTTGGGCAATTTATTTTTTCTTAAGTTCCGTTGTATCGTATTGTTAGTTCAAGTTTATTAATGTTGGAAGCTATGTATTAGGTTTAGCATACTTTTCCGCTGGTCCTGTATGATTACCAATGTTGTGACTAAATTCTTTGCTACATGTTACTTGGTTAGTGTAAGACTTAAGTTAATATGTTAGAACGTATATGGCTTGTAAAAAGTAAGAAATAAGTTACGTTTGCTACCATGTAGTTGCTTTACTGGTTTAAGTGTGAACTTTGTTAACATGTTGACTATGCTTAATTCTGCTTAATGATGTTTACTTTTGTCTTATTGGGCGATGTATCTTGTTCTTAGTTCGAGTTGATGGTATGTTAGCTTTATTAAATATGAAAGCACTTTGATACGTTGACATAAAGTATAGTGATTGAACTTTGATAAAAGACACTCGAAATTATGTTATGATTTATCCAAATGATATCAAAATGTGACTTGATCATAGATTCAATAAGTTATCTCAAAATGGTCAGGAAGATGAAGGAAGGTAGATGGATGGTGTTTGATTAGTGATTTACTGCTTTAGGGTAATGTAAACTTTACAATTTTAGTAAAAAATATTGCTTGATCATTACATCAATAGATCAATAGATCATAGATGGGTCGTGAGTGTGGGGTGGGTGGTTTGGTATTGGATGGTTGTTTGCATTCTAAGTGATTTTACTGCTTTAGGGGTATTAAAAATTTATATTTTTTGTGTATAAAAAATAAAATGACCTTAAATCAATAGATCAATTAGATCAAGAGGGGGTCAGGGAGGAGGGAGGATGGATCGCTGGTTGGAATGGTGTTTAAATTTAGTATTAGTAAAACGTAAATTTGTAAGTTATAAACAGAAAAATGCAGTGTAAGAATTTTTTTTATTGTGAGTTTTTTCATTTTATTGTGATATATTTACTTTATTTTCTTGATTGGTTTTCTGAAACATTATTTTCGAGAAATCTACAAGATCCAATCAACAATATATAGAGAAAGCACACACAATAATTATTGTGTTGTTATATACACGAATGTTTAGTTACTAAGCACCAGCAGTATCCAGCAAAACGGTGCGGAGCCCAAAACTCCTCAATTCCTATACTAACTCTTATATATCTAGAAACGTCAGAACTCTAGGAAGTCCTCTCACCCAATTCAGCTATTATACGAACAAACTTAAATTATTATTTGAAGAGGGGAGGTGGGGTATCCACCCTATTAGGGGAGATCCCTGCGGGAATGTAACATCATCCATGACTAGGGTACGTCATCATCGCCACCATACGATAACTCACGATACGATAACTCTAACTTATATAAGATTTAATAGCGTCGGAGCCAGAAGGCGGTGCGGATGCGGTGCGACCCGGATGCGAAGGACAGTGAGTGCAGGACTCGGATGTTATGTTCGGACGCAGGACGCAAAAGGGTTTAAAAAAGCAACTCAGAGTTGATCCCTTCGGGGATCAGCTTCTTCGAGCCAGGAGCGGAAGTAATGAAACAAAACCGCGGCGGAAGAGCGCGGAGCGGAGTCGGAAGTCAGAGTCGAAAGTCAAAGTCGGAAGTCAAAACGATCGCCTTACAGGATCGGTTTTTCGACTCAGCTTCGATTTCCTCGGAAATCGAATCTTCGACGTACAGAGCCTAATAACATTGGTTGTATGTGCACGCACGCGCTGCTGCGTGCGCTCGTCTCGCTCTCTCTCTATGCCGCTCATTCGAACACTCTGGGGGTGATGATTAGCCGTTAGGCTTTACTCAATTGCTTTGAGATTTTGAAAGCCAGAAGGGCAGTATTATAAACTCGGGCGTAGCGGCTACGCTCTCGGGGTACCCCTCTATATACATCTTACAGTATTTGAAAAATTTACACGGTGATTCGTTCTCTTATGCCATATATCAAGATTATAGTTCGACAATGTTTTTCAGACCTATAAGGATCTTATGATTGTTTTGGAAAAGCTGGTCGATCCCGGACGGGGCAATACTAATTATATATATTATTATATATATAATATATAATATATATGATATATTACTATATATCTATTAGAGGTGTTATTAGTATAATATAGTAATTATATATATTATATACCACATATACTAGTAATATATAATATATATTTATTATATTGATATATTAATAAATATAAATTAATAATAATATAAGATTATAATAACCTATAAATAATATAATATAGATATAAATATAAATATCGTGTAAATATATAATTATATAATAATTAATTACATTATATATATATTATATATTATATATATATATAAATAAGAAGTATTCGAAATATATACTATATATATATAATTTATACTAATTATATATTAGATATATATATATAGTATATAATTATATATATATATAATAATATATAGTTATATTATTATAAAGTATATATTATATATTTAATTATAATTATATATATATATATATGCGAGATTTGGTTCTGTGTTGGCGAATCTGAAGAGAGTTTGAAGTATTGGCAGAGAGAGATTGGGCAGGGTGTGTGAAAGGAGCGGTTTGAAATGAAAGTAATCGTGGATAAGAGTAAGGTTATCGGTTGTGAGTGAGGAAACTCCTCAGTGTGAAGGTATATTAGATGGTGAGCGCAGCTAGAACAAGAGTCTGAGTTTAATATTTAGGGTCTATGTGTGTGAATGAGAAAGGGAAAGACGATGCAGAGAGTGTAGTAGGAAAGTTGTGAATAGGAGGAAGGTGGGCTAGGTGGCAATTAAATCGTTGGTGAAATGCAAAGGGACTTAACAGGTCATTGGAGTGTGCATAGGGTCTCAATGAGGGTATATGGTTCGTTATCCATATATTATATTGATGGTAGTGAGAAACTATGGTCTGGATATAGAAAGTATAGAATCTATAAGTTCAAGTCGAGTTATCGAGGAATATGGACATCTTAGGGTGTGCTAGGTAGTTAAGAGAAGAAATCAAAGATAAAGAAGAAGAATGAACGTATTATAAGAGAGTTGTGTGTGGTGTGAAGAAAGGGGTAATGAGAGAATAAAATGAAAGTATGTTGAGGATGGTTTGGTCATGTGGAAAAGGATGAATGATAGTACGGTTGGTTTAAGCGGATAAAAAGTGGTGAGTGTGTTGGAGAACCGAACCGGACTGGGCCGACCGAAAGGTAGAAGTGGATTGAGTACCTGGTGAAAGAATGTCTGAAGGAGAGAGAAAGTGTGAGTTTGGCAGAGGCGAGAACACAGGTGTGCTATGATAGAGAAGATGGCGGGGTTTTGTTATTGGGTTATGGTGTGGCCACCTGGGCCAGGGGATGAAACCCTTACATTGACGATTTTTCCATAAGTGAGGGTCCGTCGCGGTCCCATGATGCTCTAGGCGTGGATTTTCTGTCTGGTGAGAGCTCTCACACTAATTAATTGGTAGCAGAGGGGGCGGTAAGGCTGGGCTTTCTCTTTCGACTTGCGTCATATCTTCTACTGCTGGCTTTTCTTTTCCG
Organism: Trachelipus rathkii; assembly: GCA_015478945.1. Classification (NCBI taxonomy): domain Eukaryota; kingdom Metazoa; phylum Arthropoda; class Malacostraca; order Isopoda; family Trachelipodidae; genus Trachelipus; species Trachelipus rathkii. Next base: position 24,225 of record JABUQX010075403.1, read on the forward strand.
ATGCTTGTACAGACGCACCTTTACCCCCAATCTTGGGGCAAAAGAGGAAGGAAGAAAGAAAGAAGAAAGAATATATTATATTATATTATATTTATATATTATTAACCCTCTATATATATATAATTTTAAACTATATATATATATAATCTTAATTAATATAGTATATTATATATATATAATAGTATAATTATCATATATTATATAATATAATATTTATATATTATTATTAATTTATATATATTATATAATATAATATATTATAAACTATTAAATAAATATAGTATATAGTATATATATTGTATGACTATATACTACTATATAATATATATAATTATATATTAATATTATCATAATACTATATTATATAATATATATTATATATATATATATATAGTATTTTAACTATTATAGTTAGTATTGATTATATATATATATTTCATAATAATAAAATAATACAAAGTATAACTAATATATATATATAAATAATAATATTTATAACAATATTAATAATGTATAAATATAATATAACTCAATTATATAATAATAAATAATATATAAATATTATAATAAATAAAAATATATAAATAATATATATTGATAATAATATAAATAGAGTCTAGTAATATATAAACAAGTAGTATTAGCAATAACAGAAAACAATATATATATCAACTTATGTGGCAACAACGAAGATAAGCGAAGCGGCATGCCACATTATATTTTTTTATTATATATACTATTCTATAAAATACATTATTTCTATTTGATATTATCATTTTTAGATTAAATTTATCGGTGTCATTGATTATTACTCTTATATTATATATATATATTACTATCTATAATACATATATACTATATAACGTCCCTTTTTGACCTCTTTGCGAAACCTGTGTAATGTAATCCTAAAATGTAGAGTAAAGCCACGTACACAAATGAATTTTCTTATATATATTTACACCATTTATTTTCCAACATTAAATATTAATTTCAAATATCAATCTAAATAGGTTACAAAAATTGTTCTAAAAAAATACTATTAAATAAAATATGCCTCAAAAAGTCAACTTTATAATATCAAAGAAACACTTTTAATAAAACCTAACTAATTACCATATTCTTTAATACTACAAATATATTTCAAATATATTTGACGAAATCGAGAGTCACTATCAGTATTAAATTGTCATTACGCACTAAATATAAAATGAATCACTCCTAACTAGCTTCAATATTCGGCCAAATAACAACAGGCAATAGTTCAAGGAAAACCCTATCAAATGATAACCATATAAGGATACACTTTCTCAGATGCACTTTTTCAAAATTTTTACTCAAATCAATTTTTTATATGTTTAGAACACAAATGTTTTAATAAAATATTAAAATTTACTCAATGAAAAGAACTTTAAATGTTTAGAGCATCAAATGTTTTTACCAACATAAATAACATAGTTTTATCAGACACCAATACTAATATCACCCACAATTACAAGATCTTCATATGCTTTGCAAAATCCTGCACTTCAATCTTGAAAACAAATCCAATCCAAGTTTTAGGTGCTACGGGAAACATCAAACTATTCTTCTTTTCTTTGCCCCTTGATCAATTCCAAATCAAATAATGTGGATGACACAGCTATCGAACGTATTATCCAATCCACGATGATTTGGTTGCGTTAAAATCACTCAATTATCTACAAGGAATGACCAACGTTCAGCTGTACCAAGTCCCATTTTAGTCCCTTAAGTTACATAAATATGTAACAACTTTTCTTCGTTTACAATTTTGATTATTAAAAAAATTTCTCTTTTTTCTTTTTAAATTAGTTTTACTCACCGTAGATCACGGGTTCTTTTCTTGTAAGTAGTATGGTACCGATTTCATAGTTATATTTTCTCATCTCTACTCTCTCCTCCATCCTCTCTCTTCCTCAGATCTCTCTCTCTACTTCATCTCTCGGATCTCATTCATCTCGCAGACTCTCACGATCTTCTGGCTAATGCTCCGCTCGTGTTATTCTCACTCCAAACGTCAAGTTGATCCTATCTCTCTCTCTATATATACATATAATATATTATATTCTAGATTATACTATAATAATCTATATTATTACTTTTATAGCTTTACGTATATATATACAATATTATTATATATAAAAAAATAACGTATTTTTTTATAAATCTTTATATATACCTTATTACTGTAAAAATATTACAACATAATATTTGTTTCATATTTAATTTCTATAATATATATATTATTATGTATATATTATATATATTCCTTAGATTGAATCTCGTAAAATTAGCCTTAAAAACATACTATACATTTAAGTAGGGCATATTATATTTTATTATATAAATTATATATATTATATAATATATTATAGTTATATATATATATATGTATATACATATTATTATATTATATTTATTATAATTAACTATTTATATATTAATTATAATTATAATTATTATTTATTTTTATAAATTTATTAAATATAATAATAATTATATATTATATATAATATATTTATTTTTATATCATTATATTAATATAATATTATATATTTTATTATATATATATATAATATATAACTACCCGGGTTAGGATTTATTACGTTACCGGTCCTAAAATTTGCTCAGCTACTCGGTAGTGATAAGTCGTGGGTACCGTGAGAACTCACCTAGAGGGGTTAGCTTGGTCCATACTCCATAAATATAAGGAAATGGACCTGAGTAGAATAGAGCCTGAATATTTGGAAATCACTAGATAGGTGATAGTATAAATAAGGAATAAGGAGTGAAAGTCGGAGTACAGTAGTGGATCTATATCCCGGGAGGGGGGTAGAGATATAGGCTATGAAAAAAAAAAGTAAAAGATAAATGCTAATAAGACTAATAAAGTTGGATAGAAGATGATGAGAGTCTAGAATTTCAAGTATAATAGAGAATAGATAAGAAGGTCAGGGATAGTAAAGTCTTGAAGTAATAATGAGACGCGAGTTACGTGAGTTCGGCGAACTTGAACATACCATACCATCAGACTAGTGACACCGCATCCAACCACACCACACCCTAGTGTAAATGATTAGAGTTGCGACATTGGTAATTCCCATCAATAACGTGTACTAACTCATACCATAGGCGGATGACGTAACCTATATACAATCGTCAGTAGACGAGCTTACGTGTCCGATGCACTCCCCCGGAAAGGGTGCTGCCTACCATCCAAAGTATTACGTTGAAACGATGAAATTGGTATATATACACTCTTTCTTATTAGTGATATATATCTTCACGATGCACAGCACAGAGGTAATCGTGAACTTACTCAACTCCCTATCTAGAAAAGGGGGTGCTGTGCACTCCATGTAGGAAAATTCGACAACTAAGATCACGAAATTGAATCTTATGTTCGTTATACATTCCTACTTTATATGTAATCCCTCGATACAGAAGAAGTAAGTGACACTTTTTACGTCATTTTACTAGAGAGTGTATAGAAATTTGTCGTAGAGCGCACAGCAAACACTCGCGTTGACGATTATTAACCGTGAAGGATGTAGAGCAACGTTGGCGGAAATCCACAACGCTTATGATAATGTAAACCCGCACACCCCTGGTACATAGCAAGTGGTTACGAGCACCTGCGCTACACCCGCACCACTAATTTTTCTCGCTGCCTGAACTTAGGCTCATGGTGCCTGACTTCCGAATACCTTCCGGCGAATTGGGTTGTTATGTTGCTGAGTAATTAGCAGAATCACACCACCTCTTATCACGCAAGGTAACTCAAAAGCAATCGATGTTACGGTGTCACTTACCCTCATTCGTCGCGAGTGTACCCGACAGAGGCTCTGAGCCCGTCCAAAACATTGAAAATTTGACATCGAAGGAAATGAAATTTGGATCAGCCAGCACAGAAAGGGATATATCAGGCGATGAAGGAAATGTAGATTGTGGTACGCTTAACTCAGAAATCGCATCCGGGCATTACCCTTTTACGCACCAAATGAGCGCACCAACGCACCGCACCGCACCGCACCACGGTAAGCGCCCTTTTCCTAAAGGTTGAAGACTGCATTCTCTCAGCATCATCATAAATAGAAAATCCGTCGAGTTATCTCTTTCATAGAGTACAATAATTAATTCGTATTTTGATCATCTATTTCTATACTCTTATAAGTTAGTTTTGCACTAATCTATGTATTTGTTGTTTTTTCTAGACACTATATTATAATTGTTACCACATAAATTTTAATTTATTTTCAATTTATATATTACTTATTGTTACTTTTATGTATAATTATTATAATTTAGTTATTGACCTTATGCTAAAATCTTTACTTTTGTAATAACATGTGAGAATTTATTTATGGTATGTGTATGGGTTTTATACAATACTACTTAAAATTTTCCGTTTTTTTACACACGCCGCTCTCTTTAACTTATGATAGCAATAAAGTTAAGTCTAGAAATGGCTATCCACAGATTACGCGCACACAATTCTGTCTCCATCCACATACTAAGATAAATACTAATTTTGATTTTATTGATTCGTCATAATTTTCATAATTTCATAAACAGTCATAAAACTTTTAATTGTAATTTTTTTCTCTTTTATTTTAGATCTGCCTAAAACATTTTTTTTTACGGAACATTGTTTGTACTTGAGCTTCATCGATAGTTTATAACAGAATAATCTCTATATGCGTTTTACACCGCATAAAGCAGTAAATCAGTACAATCAACCACCCTGCCCCCCCTCGTATAATAAATAATCATTGCGTCTAATTGCTAATTTCATCATTATTTTTCAGGTTTTGAATACACCATAAAACCACAAACAACTTTTAATTTATTTTTATTTTATTTTTTGCCTTTATTAGTAATAAAATTAATATTAATACTTTTTTAACGTAAAGGATACTATTATTATTGCTCACATTTTTGCAATGTATTACTTTCTAAATGAGGTACTTTTGCTTCATCTGATTCTATTTGCATATCATCCTTGCTATTTTCAGATAAATTTGTTAAGGCATCTGATTTTAATACCCTTAACTTACCCTCCCCCTCCCACTCTTTCCCACTACGCTCTACTAATGTAGTCTATTGATTCCTTTATTCTATGTGCATACAAGTTCTATATTTATTTAAATAACTATAACAAAACTTTTATTATTTTGATGTGATGTTTGTTTAAACAACTGTTCCTATGATGTTGCTTTATCAGTTTATAGCTTAATATGAAAACAATCATTATTTTTTACACCATTACAAGACAGTAATCAGTAAATTCAACACCACCCTTACCTTCCACTCGCAAAACACTCTTCTCAGTTCATCCTCTCATTTTGTATAGCTAGATTATTGAGTTCTATTGTATCCATTTGATTCGTATATTTACGATTGTATCCATTTTGTGATAAATATGATGAACATAAATAAAGTCTCCGTTCGTAATGCACTTTGGTTCATTTACGTTTTATTAATCATTACTATCCCTACACTCGAGCATAACACAATAAATATAACATATCATTATTAAAAGTTAATTTAAACATAAATAAAAGCCTACAGCATAGCATCAATCCCCCTGAACTAAGAATGAATGTACGCGACAGACCTAACACACCCAGTTCTCAAGCATCCAACATCAACGTAGGCTTCGTCTAGAGCACAACCTCTATAGCCACGAATAATCTGCTAAATATTAAAAGTTCCGTTTACCATTAACAACAGTAAAACTGTAATCTAACATAGCTATCAAAATGCTAACCTAATTCACACTTTCGTCAGCATATCTCAATATCATATTAATTTTACATTTAACATAGTAATATTTTAACAAATATACTAAATTACCACTTGTCTAATTATAAAGTTAGATTATATGAATCACTTTGCTTTACGGCGAACAAAAGCTTTATTTGTGACATTAAATCGAGAAAATTAAACCAAAAAATTCTCCACACCCAATTATCCTACCTACTATCACAAAATACAAAATCGATGAAGTTGGATAAACACACATTACATGATAAATTGCAGGGCATTAGCAAAGTTTTACCCTCTGTAAAGCAAAACTATGAACACTAATACGTTTGAGCTTTAAGCGACAATATGTAAACAGCCTGAAGAACGGAATAATGACACGAGCTATCTCCATATAACTTTAACTCAATACACACATTGCTCCCGTTGAGGTAGGAAGTGAGACGAAAGACTCTATCGCCAGGGCTTTGAAGATTTTCGATTCTGCTTTTACGTTCGGTTCTATGATGAGGCGATAGCCTAGTGGCGAGTCGATGTGACTCATGAATATTCGTATCGTTTCACATCTCACACAACATATTACATAGCTGATGTATTTATTGCTAAAATAAATATTAAATTTAATTAATATAATCTAAGCAGGGGACAATAGATTACAATCATAAACTATTAGTTGAATGTTCAATATTTCTTTCCATAGATTCACTACCCTCTGAAGGATTATGATAAGTATAAATGCAATTATCTGCAAGCAAACTAATTATACCATTCTTCAGCAAGTACCGGTTTCCAGCAATCTCAAATTCTCTATATCATATTATGCCAAAGAGATAGTAAAACTTATTCTATGTTGTTACTAGATTATTAATGCATTAATTGTTCCTGTAAACCCCCATTAATTATATACGTGAGTAAAACTCACATAGTTTTCATTGAAAATATATTAGTAGATTATCTCATGAGCCATTAATTAGTATTAAGTATCTTACATGTATTATGATGTATTTATTTTAGATACATTTTAATTGTATAATAATTTCGATGTTTTACATTTAATCTCATAAGCTGTATATAATAATTTATCAGATCTTTAGATAACTTGAGTGAACTCACCTATTAAACATGTATAGTGGCCACGAAGAGGTGAATTATCATACGAAGGTGCTTTCACATTGTAGCCGTACATCAAGGCTTAAAAAATATGTGTCACACTCGAAAGAAAAACCGAACTATCTATTCTATTAGAAACCATCAATCACACTGTGTCCACAACTCGGGAACCACACCGCTATGATTTTTTCACTACGATTCGATGCGAATGGCACGAGACACTCGTAGACCTTTTATTAACTATGCTCCTATCAGAATAATCATAAAATATCTTGATGATTCTTCACCAAAAATGAATAAAGGTTAATGTCTTTTTATGAACTACTCTCAGCTGGGATAAATACACAAGTCAAATGTAATATCGAGATTTCCTAATTATACGTATTTATAATGAATAATATAAATGAACAATCGTAAGGGAAATTAATACGAAGATACCTTAGTAAAGATATTATTAATCAAACAGCTTAGGTGTATAGGGTGATGATGTCATCGTAAACAATCAATCAATTAAGTCACGAATAATATGGTCCTACTGATCGAAATCAATTCAAAAATGTATAAACAGTACTATCACCAAATTAGTAATGTATAGAATTCTTTCTTTATTCAACTCCATATTGAGGACAGAAAGTAAACAAGAAACGACGTACATTGGTATACGTAACACGATAATCAGTTGACAAGTCCACATTCTATCGTAATATCTGGTCTCTGACAAAACACAATTAATACTGAAAACTACAACAGACAAATACAAATAATAACAGAGACTCACACGGTATTGAATAAAATAGAGTAATAATAATAATAAAATAATATAATAAAATAAAAAAATAATATCTATGATAAATAATAATAATAATAATAATAATTAATAATACATAACTAATAATAATATAACTATAATTAATTAGATATAATTTAATTAATATATAATTGTATTGAATAATATATATTTATTTCATTTATATATTTATATATGTTAGATTTATATATTATAAATATTTAATTATTTATGTAACTTTTTATTCTATGACATTTTTTATTAACCCCAGCGAGAGATTTTTTCAAAAATATTAGTATATTTATATACACTCAAATTTATAGTGTATTGCTATAATCGTATGTATTTTTTATTTCATATCACATATGTGCGAATATATAATAATATAATATTTACGCGATTATAATCTGTGAGAGGTTATATATATTAATATATATATATATATATATTAATATATATAGTATTATATATAATATTATTTAATATATATAATATTTAATATATAATATAATAATATATATACTATTATATAGCTAGATTACGCGTAAGTGTGAGTGATCTTGAATAAACCTAAGAGGTTGCTACCAAGGTTCAA
>JABUQX010075403.1:42500-46444 GCA_015478945.1 Trachelipus rathkii
AAAATATACCAAATAGCTGCAGGGTTATTTCACCGGAGATCCCTACCCGTGAAGTGAGGGAGAATTAGTCCTACTCAGTAGTTCCCCGGAAAGGCGTGAGAGAACTATCCACTACCTGCCTATTGAGGTTGCGGTAATCTCTTCTTAGGGGATATATATCTTTAGTAAAATAAAAAAAGCAAAATTTTATATAGAAAGTCTATTTATTTATTACGAAGTAACCATATATAAAGGTCTCTAAAGTAGGCTCTCTAGATCTAAATTCATAATTATTAACTATATTTATTTTTGATTATTATTATTACATGGTTTCATATTCTAACATTTTTGGTACGCAGGGATTCAATAAATGTATTCCTTTCCGCGTGTAGCTATTGTAAGGTTTTAATTTGGATAATCCTTTTTTAAAAGCTTTTTTTAAATTTTTTTTTTACTTTTTCGCACTAAATTAGCGAACGCACTTCCAGTTTTATTAGATATTTCCTTCCGCTCTGATAGCATGTTAGTTTTTGAGGATATGGAGATAGGTGGCCATTTAAACCAATATAAATATTACACACTACTTATATATTGTTGTTATATATATATTAATATATAACACGGGTATCATATATATATTATTAGTATTAATATGATAATATATATAGTATATATAGTGTTATTAGAAGTTACATAATACCATAATATTCTGCATAAAAAATTAATAAACGATATTACACTAGAAAGAATAGTTTATTCTGTTTTGAGTTAATGAGTATAGCAATATACTATATAATTATAATTAGTGTATGAGTTCGACCCACGTCTTATGGATTCAACGTAATGGCATCAATACTTGAATACTACAGAGAATCATGATAAAAATTTTGAAAATATAAACTATCAACTTTAAAACGCAAAAAAAAGTGAAGCGAACTCTATTGGTGTTTACTCAAGAGAAATATTTAACAAAGATACCGAATATAAAAGCACAATGCACAATATTGTTTTTAATATTTAAAGGCGCAGTGAGTTTCAAAACTGTTGTGCCGTGCAACCACTGGGATGCGCGAGATATGTTTGAGGGATGCCGAACGCTCTAATGTATATTTGTCTGTTTTGTAACTCGAGTTTCAAGGGAAATTTTGCTCGAAAAAAAGAATTAAAAATTATTTAAATATCTAGTGGTAATTTTTTCTCTATTACTTACTTGGACTTAGAACCGCTCATTCATAGTAATATATATATAATATAGTATTATTTATAATAATAGTTATATATACTTCTAGATTATATTATATATTGACTATACCTATCATAGTTACTTATTATATATTATATATATATTATTTATTTTAGTATATAGTATATATTATATTTTTATTATACTATTAATTTATATATATTTCTAGTATTATTATATATATTATTATCTATGTTATTAATATATATTGATTCTAAGGTGCTATAGAAGAAAAAAAATAACCACTGATAATATATATATATTGTATATATATATTATGGTATAGATATATATATGAGATATAATTATATTGATATAAGTATATATATATATATATATATTATATAATATATATATATATTATAGTGGGTGCGTGCGATTAATTCTTGAATAGCTATTGGGTGCTTTGAACTCTAAAAAGTTGTTGAAAACCACTTTGTTTTTAATGGTCATCTGAATTTAGGAGCTATAAGAATTTTTTAATAATGTCAAGGTCAACTTCGCTCGGTATTGATTATTAAATTATCGAGTATTGGTTATATATGACATTTCAATTATTTATTCCTCTTCATAACTTAATTGATGTATTTCAATGGAGAAACGGAGAATTTATTTGAATTTTAGTGGCGTTGCGAGTCGTTGGGCTGTTAAAGCTGAAGTTCAGGAGAGTCTTTTGATAAAGATGTTGGTTTCATGGTTGTCTAACTCAATATGGGTAGAATTCATTAAGTACTCATGGCCGATGTTAAGCAGATTTGGACAGTTATATAGCAGGGAATTTTATATAATGCATTTTTTTCTGTTTGATAAGTATTCATGAAATTTTTTTAGCGAGAGGAGGTTTAAAAATAACCTTTTTTCATCGAGTGAATTGTATTAAACTTCTTTTAATAAAGCGAAGTCTTTTGGTAAGTTTCATTGTTGGCTTTTAATTGAGATTGATTTAAAATTGCATCTATAAAGGAAATTGGATAGTATAAGAAGAAATTGGTAGGATGGAATTTGGGAGTGTTTTCTGTTTACCTTTATTGGTTATTAATGAGATTATTTGTTATTGCTTGCCAAAATGGCTCACTTAATGACATGAGGATGATATTATAGTTTGGTGCTAGTTGCTGGCGGTATTGCTTCTTGTTGATGAGAGATTAGGAAGGAGAGTAAATGTACTCTGAAGGAACTTGGTTTTTCTAAGTATAGAGGCGTTAAGTGTAGGCTAATTGTTATTGTGTTACTAGTTATTGTTATTGGATTGTAAAAAAACCAAATGTTTAAGTAGTGAGGAAGAAGTGGTTTTCTGTAGACCATGAAATAGGATAGGATGTGGAGGAGTTTTTTTCTCTCATTGTATATAATAAAAAGTATCATTTGAGAGAAAGGTATGTATGATTGAGTTATTTTTTAAATTAAGGATAATATAATCATCTTGTGTAGAAAGGACGAGATAGAATGTTGGCAAATTCTTAGTGGAGCGAATTGTTGTACATTAAGATTCTTGAAGGGGTTATTTGAGTTATATGCCGTTATAGTGCGCAGAACACGTCGTCCACATAACGAAGCCAATGTGGCATTAGAAGAAGTGAGAGGGTGATTTGAATTTAAATTTGTAGTGTGTTGCAAAGAGTTCACGTATCATTAAATATTTTGCTTAAAGTGGGCAGATAGGGAGAACCAATTGGGAGGCCCAGACTAAGTTTTGTTAGTAAAAATGTGAAATATGTTTAAAAGTAAGAGAAATGCTGTGATTCAAGTATGTTAAGATAAGACTTTATGCAGTTCTGTATAGAAATTGATGAAAGGATTGTATTCCTAGAGTAATAGTTATTGTTTTGAGAAATAATAAGTTTCTAGAGTTTAGAGTAAATGGGGACAGGTACAGGAAGTGAAAAGGGAGGGCGTCTAGAGCGTTAAGAAACATCGGTTGGTGGGAAAGAATTAAGGTATGAATACGGTTCTATGAAATCATTCTGTTTTGATGAGATGGGACGTGAATTTTGCCAAAATTAAATGGTTTTAATTGAGACAGATAACAGTACGAAGAACGTTTAATAATGTAGTTAGCAATTAGTATTCGGAATTATTGATAGGGCGTAAGGGGTGATAGGCTGTGAATCTTTGGCAAGGCTCAAGAAAGTAGGGCAAAGATTAATACATGTACGCCTTATTTTTTATTATAACAAATTCGGGTATACTTACTAACTTGCGTTCAAATTCAAATTTATTATATATTATATATAATAATATATATTAGTATTATAAATATATATATATTATTATATTATAATAATATATTAATATATATAAATATATATATTATATATATAATATTATAATAGTTATATGTATATATTATATATATGTAATTGATATATTATATATATATATATATATATCATTCATTATAGTATTATTATATATATATATATATAATATAATTATATATAAATTAGTTTATATATTATTTGTATATATTAGTATATATATATATAATATATTATATATATATATATAATATATATATTTTTATATATATATATATATATATATATATAATATATATATATTATCATTTTATTATTATATATTTATATTCTATATATATAATATATATATATTATTATATATATAATTATTATATATATATATATATTATCTATAATATATATACTATACTATATAAAATATTTTCATACAACATTTTTACCTTCTAAGACAGTACAAATTA
>JABUQX010075404.1:0-15000 GCA_015478945.1 Trachelipus rathkii
AAGATACTACATATACCAATCAGAGGAACAGGAAAATTTGAGTACCTGAAAACCCGGCCCAAAGCGCGCCGTTGGTAAGCTGAACATATTGTTAACTAATAGCCGAAAGAAAGCAGATAATGCTGTGCTTTTAATTTTTAATGAAATGACAGGCGAATGCAAGCTAACAACTTTAGCTAAAAGATTAAAAAATTTTTGGCTAGCCATTTCCGACACATGTTTTTGTAAAAAGGATGCGCTTGTAACAAAAGCTGGCGTTTCAGAAGCCAGCCTGTGGCGCTGGGCCGGACAAAAGCGTGGCACCTGCAAGTCGTTTCCAGAGCCCGTTTTTGCGCACTTCTACGTCAACGTAAACGTCCAGCGGCACCGTTTGTTTAAATCCTCGTTTCGGGGATTAATAACGTTGGCGGCTGGCTGAAGGATACTTTTCTGAGTTTGTTTACAAACAAATCTTTAAAGACAATCGTGTCGGAAATGGCTTCGGCAAAAGTTTTTAATATTTTAGTTAACTTTATATTAAGGATACTAAATATATATTGTGCTTTCATAAATAGATACAAAATAAGTAAAGAGTATTGTTACAATTGTCAGCACGATAACACCGACGCGCCACCACTCGCCCCACCAGCTTCCAGGCTCGGCCTAACTCAAATTTCCTGGTCTTCCGTCTCCTGAATTGGTTATGTAATTTTTTTCAATTCGAAAGCGTTTCCGAGTCGATTTTGCACACGAGATGCACTCGGGCTTCGGGAAACGCAGCTATTGTACTCTTCCGCGCAGCCCGTCCGTTTATTAATTCCCGAAATCGAGAATGTAACGACGGGCGCCTGACTATAACGTATACGTGACGTAGAAGTGCGCAAACGGGCTCTGGAAACGATGCATGTGCGCCTGTGTGGTCACTCGGGCTGCACTCGGGCTTCTGGAAACGCAGCTATAGAGACAACATAGTAATGATTCGATACTTATGAAAAATATCACTCATGATAAATCGGCGATAATATATCATCGTGTAATTTTCGATAGTATCGAAAAACATTTGTATCGATAATCTATGTCGATGCTCTTTCGGCATCCCATTCAGAATAAAAATAAGAACAGTATCTTGGGGGAGGTTCTTTCCTTTTCTTTTTTTTTTTTATTTGACTTTATCATTACATAGGAACTGATTTATCTATTTTATTTGAATTGATTTTAATCAGCTAATATCGGTAAAGTATAGTTTTGTTAATTGTGTATTGTCCCTTCAATATTAAGAGCTCGTATGTTAGCTTAGATGAATATATCATTGATTTCATGCCATCTTGACATAAGAAAGCACATACACTTCAATAAATAGCGGTTGTAATTTTTGAAAAATGGTTTGCCTCAGGAAGGTGTTGATTGTGACTTTCTAACATTTTAAGGAAAGATGGTTATTAAGTGTCGCAGAGTCCTTTAAGGAAATCAAAGAATAGCATTTATAATAGCTCTTTAAAGAAAATAAAGAACCGTCGCCCTCTTAGGAAAAAAAGTTACAGCTCTCAAAGTTGTTAAAAATTTCCCATAGGATTTTCCTTATAAAAAACTAAAAATAAAATCACAGGATGTCGCTGTTAGAAATAATAATGAAGGCCTAAAGAAAATGGAAATGATTCAAAGTCTTTAGAAAAAAAAGTTAGAGCCTTCCAAAACGTTTAAAATTTTCCCATAGGCTTTCTATAAAAAAAAAATTAGTGGGCTCATGCTCGTTTTAAGGCCATCTAGTCGGTTAAATAAGATTTGGGATATTGTTACCCAGCAGGGTTGTGACCCCTGATTTTTATGAAAGATCACGGAATATTCTCTATACTCTATAAAATAATGAAGAAATAGTGAAAGAAAAATCGGCGCCCTCTTTAGGAAAAAAAATACAGCCTCTCAAAGTTGTTAAAACTCTCAATCACATTCTTGATCTATCCAGGTTAAGGTCTCATTTCAGACCCAAATTCAGGTTTATGATGTTGCTTAGGTAAAAGGAGAAAAATTCCTATGTAGAATTAACCATCTTATCATAACCCTGAATACTAGAGGAGGCCCAAAACGAGCAAAGGCCCACCTAATTTTTTTGTATTATAAGTCTATGGAAAATTTTCAAAACTTTGAGAGGTAACTTTTTTCCTAAAGAGACGATTTTTGTTTTTGTTCTAATTATTATTTTGAGTAGTGTATATCCTGTGATTTTCAAAATAAATATATATATATTTTTTTTAGAAAATTCTATGTAATTGTTACCCAGAGGGGTTTTACATACCCATTTTTTATGAAAATCACGGATCGATCTAAAAGAATTCAATAATGAAGATAGTGAAAAAGAAAATTGTCGCTCTCTTTAGAAAAAAAAGTTTACAAGCGTCGCAATATGTAAACACCCATAAGGATTTGTTTATAGTAGGCCCGCTATGTTTCCGCACATTCTGAAATAAGCGACAAAATTTTAAAAAATATAGCCCACAAATATATTAGGAAACCATAGTTTACTTTGACGAATTCTAAGAAATTTTAGAATGATATTTTTGATAATAAGTATAGTATAATAATATATATATATATATATATTATATCTATATATTATTATATTAGTATATATATATATATATAATATATTGATTTAATATTTATTTATGGCATAATTCCAGAAAGGGCCAGGAGATTATCTGAAAAGTATGACACTTAAGAAAACCATTACATATTTGAATCAAGCGTGTCAAAGCTATTACCAGTGGTAGTTTAATATATATATATCTATACCCTAGTGAAAGGTCATTTTTATTTTTAAAACTAACGAACACCCTAGGTAGACAGCATAGTACCAGGAGTCTGGGTCTCTTGCCCTCTAGGTGGACGAGGGGGGGACTTCGTCACCCTGCCGTCCACATGCAGCTTAAGCACCAAAGGAAATATTCTTCTTTTGAACTTAGTGCCACCTAGAGGCCGAGAGACCCGCGACCCTGAATATCTATGCGGTCTACTCTAGGTGTTCGTTAGTTTTAAAAAATAAATGACTTTCCATCCCATGGATATAAAAATATATTTTAAAAAAAAATTACTGCTTTAATAAGCTTTAATAAGCTTATTCAAAAATGTAATTGATTTTTCTGTAAGAGTAATACTTTCCGAGATAATTCTCCTGGCCTTTTTCTGGAATTATGCCTTTATAAAAAAGTAAATATTTGTATGATAAATAACTTTCAGCTTATAATATATAAATAGTAACAAATGTTCGTTGATCCTATATAGTATCTATATAGTATATATATATATATATATGGTTGTGTGTGTGTGCTATTAAATATAGTATTTTTTTTATCATATCATACGTTTAATATTGTATATAGCCCATATAATTGCTGAAATCTAGATAGAATTTTATATCATAGGTCAGTATACAAAGGATGTGGTGCTATTTTCTAATTAAACTATTTCATTGTTTGTAAAGGTTATTAAAAATACAATACAAATTATTTCAAGACTTTTAACAGTGATGAAATTACTAATTTTTGTAGTATTCATAATTCCTTAAAGAAATCTATGAAATGTCCAAACTGCAATATATTTTGCCCGGAAAGATTGTGATTGCGGAAGTATTAGCTGTGTCTGCAGGACCAGGGATACCATCTTGCAGTTACCATGTTCTATTTTTATGATAAATATACGTTCGGTTTATGCCATAATTATTAAAACAAATTTGAGCTTATGTAATTTGATATAAGTTAAAATGGAACTTATAATTATAATAATGTAGTCTTTCAATAGTAGAATTTAGTCATTAAAGAAAATTTTTTATCTATAAAGAAAGATTGTTGCGAGGTCTTACCAACCAAACAAGCAGTCTGTTAACAGTAACTTCCTCTTCGGAGGGATTCAGATAGCGATACTAAATAGGTTAGTATATATATATATAGTACTATATATGTATATATATATATAATATATATAAACTAAATATATAATATATCTATATATTTTATATACTAATATTTATAAAATATATAGCGTTTATAGTTTTTATTTTCTTCAAAAAATCTTGCGTTTTTTATGTCGCATGTTTTACAAATGTGCGAAACTGGCGGCCTCCCTGTAAAAAGCCTATGGGAGTTTAAACATATTTGAGACGCTGTAACTTTGTTTCCTAAAGAAAGCGACAATTTTCGTTTCACTATCATTATTTTTTTTGGAGTTCGATTCCTTGTGACTTTTCATAAAAAGTCGGGTGGGTGACAACCCTCTGGGTAACAATTACCAATTCTATAGTATTTTTAACAACTTTGAGAGTGCTCGTAATTTTTTTCAAAGAGAGCTAACGATTTCGTTTTCAGACTATTTTTTTCATTATTCCTTTTTAGAGTATATCCTGTGATTTTCAATAATAAATCGGGGGTGACAACCGCTCTGGGTAACAATTACCAAGATTTGTTAATTCTACATAGATTTTCTCTGCACACGCTAACAAACATTATCATAACGACAGATAGGGCTGATAATAAGACCGCTAACCTTGATTGATTCGAAAATGAAAGTCCTATTGGAAGTTTTTAATAACTTGAGAGACTGTAACTTTTTTTTCTAAAGAGAGCGACGATTTTTGTTTTCATTATTTTTTATTATTATTATTATTTTTTAAGAGTATTCCTGTGATTTTTATCAAAAATCGTGGGTGGACATCCCTGCTGCCACTACTAGTTTACTCATCATTTTCTGTTAAAAAAAAATTTAAAATCATAAGATATAGCGTCTGGGCGGGGTGACGGCCCGCCCTTAGGGAAGGGGGATTCGGCTCCACTCTGAAAACGAAATAAAAAATATAATAAAAAAAAAACAAAATTTTTCGCTCATTATACCTCCAGCTAGTAAGTACTACAAGTTTTATTTATGATTCATATCATCATTTAGTATAAGTTTTTATATTTTTAAAAATTTTAGAAATTAGGGTTACAAATTTCTTCAAAGTAAGAACTTGCAACTTTTGAAAAGTGAGTTCTTTTAACTGTCGTTATAAAAAGAAAAATTGTTGGATACGATTAATTATTGTTTGCAGTGCGAATCACTCGAGTGATGTTAGCGTTGTAAACTGCAAAGTAAAGTTTTGATCCAAGCAGTATTAGTGGCATATACAGAAAACCGGCGGGCGCGGGCCCCCCTGACTACTTGGTCGCGATTCAAGAAGCCCGCCGTAAAATTGATGAGGGGGTGGCTCGACCACCGATGTGTTTTCGTTATTTTACGTATTATTACTTGAACATATTTATTACAATATTATATAATTTAAATGTCAATTAGAAGTAGATTTTAGTAAAGTGATGTGTAAAAGTGGTTTAAAGTAATGAAGTGTTGTAAGTAAAAGTGTTGTAAGGAAAAAGTGTCGAAAATTTATATTTGGGCGGATAGGGGTGAATCGGACCACCTATAGTGAGTTCAATTTATTTATCATTATTTGACTTTTAATTACTTATTACGAATTTTAATAATGATAAATAATATTAATAGTTAACTTAAAGAATTCAAATATAAAAACGAAAAATATACGTAAAAGACGAATTTTAACAGATGGTCCGAGTCACCCCCTCAATGGGTGTCCGCTATCACCCCCTCCACGGCTCAGGCGAAACTCGGCGTTATTTCGCGAAACTTTAATAAACTTTATTTATTAATATTATCATTATTATTTTTTTGTGTCCTTATTGCCCGAGCTAATAGGGGCCGTGATTTACACAAGAAAAAAAATTTCCAAGAAATGCATTAGGGGAGGACGTCGGGAGAGACCAAGTTATACCTTAAAGGGTCACGTCACCCAGGGTGTCGACCCGCCCGTGATCGCTGAAGTACTCTAAAAAAAATAATATGATTTCTAAAAAAAAAAACACGAAAATTGAGGAAGTTTTTTATAAAAAAAAAGTTAGAAACTTCTCAAAGTTAAAAATTTTACCATAGGGCTGATAAAAAAATAGTGTACCTCGTGCTTATGTTTAGGGCCATCCCTAGTTCAGTTAAAAAATAAGATTTGGTAATTCTAATCATAAGATTTTCCTCTGGTTATACCTATATAAAACTTACAGCAATAACCTGAAATAAGAGGCCTAAAATGAGACCGTAACGCTTGATTGGGGTTATGATGAAAAGATTCCATGGACTCACTTATGGAAGGTTAATACTTTAACGAGGCTAACTTTTTTCCCTAAAGAAGAGCGATGAAGTTTTTGTTTTCATTATTCCTCATTAATTATTTTTTTTAGAGTATAATCCTGTATTTTTTTAATAAAAATCGGGGTGACACCCCTCTGCAACTAACTCTTATTACCAAAGATTGGTAGGGTATAATGAGAGATGATATGGGAACACATAGAGTATTAGACTAAGGGTAACTACTGTAGACATTGCGACCCAGCACATTTGAGACCAAAAATTTTCTAAGTTCAGGAAAGTTAAGTTAGGTTTTTTAATAAAATTGTTTAGTGGCAATCTCCTGGCATAATTCCAGAAGCTTGCCACTAAAGAATTGTTCTTTAAACTTAACTTAACTTAACTTTCTGAACTTAAAAATGTTTTTGAACTTAGAAAATTTTTGGTCTCAAAATGTGTGGGTCGCTGTCTACAGTATTACCTAAGACTAAGCCATGTTGGTGGGTTTTTTGCTAAGGTTGCATGCATGACAACAGACTTATTAAATACTTCTAGGGTAATTGTTTAGTTCCAGTGAGAAGTAATTATGTAATATCCATACTAAAACTATAAATATTTAATTGAAAAAAAATATGTGTATAAAAAAATTATCTGATGTTTTGATAATAGTAGAGCAGAACCCAAAAATCACAGCAGATTAAAAATAAATAGTAATGAAGTATAAAGGAAACAAAAATGACATGTCTTTAGGAAAAAAAAGGTTATAGATTTCATAGTTGTGAAAACATACTTTCTCTTTTCTACAACTGAGAACTGATGGAAGACTTTCATTTTATACCGCACTTTACGGGAAAAATTTACTTTCAAGTACGGAGCTTCCGTTCGTATGTAGATATCTGAAGCGGTGAACGTCATAGGTCCAATGACACTCTTCACTGGCTCACGTTATTAGACTGTGACGTCGTAGAAGTGCGTACTTTACGCTTGTCGTCATTAGTATATATATATAATATATATATATTTATATATATTATATAGTAATATATATAGTAGTATAGTATAATATATAGTAGTGATTTATATATAAAAGTAATATATAATAGTATATATAATATATATATATTATATGATTATAATTCTATATATATTAAAATCAAATGTCCCAAATGGTTTGAGATTTATAGAGTACGAATAGATTGTTGCGAATAAATGTCCCAAAAGTACTCATTTTTGGGATTTATTGTTTTTGGTATATCACTATCACGAATATCCCACGGGTACTCCACAACCCGTGTCAGGATCGGGTCTCCAGCCTTAGTGGACTACGGGGGGACTAATCCCCGACTTCGGTGAAATTTCATTGGTGTGGTACTGTTGATGTTCATCTGTTTATGATTCTAGGCTCTTGTTTTGTTCTTTGAGTTCTTTCTTTTACAATATTTTTAAACGGTAGTGGGTGCCAAGTTGGAGAAGATAGTTTGTTTAAGTCGGGTGGATGTTGGTGTTTATTGTTAGTAAAGTGATGCACAAAAACCACAAAGCAAAATCTTGCAAGTAAGTGTGTCCCAAATAAGAATTTCTTCAATCATTGATCTTCTGGGTAATACCCAACAAAGCACCAAAACAACACAGAAAGCTAAAAACACTGGAAAGAAATAGCATTGAATAATGCAATGCACCATGTAAATGCCCGTTGCAGGATGAATTAAATTATTATAAAAAAAACATTTACACTGACATTACTGTTTTAAGTATTAAGCTGAATATTATTGATATTTAATTCATAACAAATATTATTTATTGTAATATTTTTATATACATAACCTATAACTTGATAATACAGAGACCAATAAATTCTTCATAGTAGAGCCAACGGACGGGAGACAGGCATAACAAGAAAATTAAGAGAAAGCATGCCATCTTTGATATAAGAAAGTATGCATTCCATGTTAGTTTATTTTGGAATGGTTTGCCATCAGGAAAGTAGTTTGAGTGGTGACTCAAGGCAACATTTAAGAAAAGGGTTGGATAGGTATACGTTGATTGGGATGGTAATCATATGTAAGATTTAGACGAATCCAAATTGGCTGTTTTTAGTAACAGTAGTTATTAATGTTATTCTGCATGTATGACCATAACTTAGTTATTTTATTCATTATATTATTTTATTCATCATTTAAGTTTACTGTACAATACATTTTATCTGAAATTTGGTGGTGACAAGATTTTCACAATTATATTCCTGTTTTGTAAAGTTTAGAGAAAATTTGTATAAAGAGAAAGAATAAAAAGTTTGTAGAAAGAAATAAAGAGGTAATCAATCTTGCTCACATCTTCGTAATTTCAAAAAGCATTAATTAATGCTTTAATTCTGCTGTATAACTTTCCTGCAGTCAACATCCCTGTCTTGAATTTTTCTTTGTTGTAAGGAAAGATTTTGTGATTACTGGAGCCGCCCCTGTTTTGTCTGCTCCGGTTTCGGCTTCAGCCCTGAAAAAAATTCTACTACGGCTACACCTTCAAAAAAAATTGGGCTCCGGCTCCACCCCCCAAAATATTCGGCTCTGGCTTCACCCAAAACCTTGAAGCTCCACAGCCCTATTTAGTAATTACATATAGCTTTCGCATTAGGTTCTCTCGAACCTAAGGTATTTATCTAATGTTAAGATATATGGTAAAAAATATATTTATAATGGAATTAAGCTACCAAGATACATGTTAATTGCTTTACCACCACAATTTTATTCTGACATTTAAGTATTGTAATTACTAAATTAGTAATTACCACTGCATATTATTTACCACTATATATACGCACAGTCACAGAAATTTATAATAAAAAACACTGGAATTTATTCTCTAAATGTTACCCGCCTTCAGTGATAAAATCTAAAAGTCAGAGCAAATGTCCGGGCACAAAACTTGATAAAATGCAATGTTGGAAATAGAATATGCGTTGCTATATAGAAAAAAGTGGCTGCTTACGAATAATGGTCAAGTATTGGTTATAACTTATTTATAAGACAATCGGCACTAAATACTATCGATATTGAGAATAGATCGATTATAGTAACACTCAATTATCATTTGTAATATTGATAATGTTTACACTCAGAAATAAAAGAACCTGTTTGAAAAAATATCCTTTGGAAAAAATACATATATTTCGGTTGCTCGCAGACATACAAGATGGCCACTTTAAAATTTGTGGACTATATAAATTTTTGCATTCACTGAAATTCCACAATTTTTTTGGTAGCCTCTGATATGTGGAATGATATAGGCATTCGCTAACTGCAATTCCACAATTTTCAAATTATCTCAACTTCACAATTCGCCTTTAATTTGGTATTTGCCGCAACTTGCGGATGTCCGACTCTCTGGAATATAATGTAGTAATAAAGTTATATATCAACTTAGATATTATAGTATATTAATATATATATATAATATATATATATATATATAGTATATTATAATAGTATATATTATATATATTATATATATAGTATATAGTATATATAATAATATAGTATCCATTTTTTACCCCAAGAACTGGGTGGTAAGGTGTGTAACATGCAATCAGAAAAGAGAAGTAGTAGAAAGAATAGACACAAGTGAAAAGAAAGCCAGCCTTAACCACTCGCCTCTACTACTATTAGTGAGAAACTCGACAGCAGAAGATCCACCTAGAGCTCACGGGACCTGCGACAACCTCACTTGGCATATGTCGTCAAGTGGTAGGTGTTCAATCTCTGGCCCAGGTGGCCACAAGTATACCCTTCATTCACTCCTATATGCACCTTATTCTCGGCCTCTGCCAAACTTCTCATATCTCTCCTTCAGGAATTCATTTCTGACTCAATCCACTTTTCTTTGATTCCTCCCATCCGTAATTTCTCCAACACCGCTCGCCACTTAATAGACCCCGCTGTAACCAACCGACTTGTCATTCATTTCACTTTCCGTACAATTTTTTTTTTTACAGATCACCATCACTCACGGCCAGGGCCCTTCTCAAGGAGGGGGCTAGAAAATAAACATTGAAAACCCACCAATCCCCAGTCTAATGCAAAGTTCTCAGGTGAGCGCAGATGTGGGCTTTAAGAGAAAGGAAGATAAATATAGTTTTAAAAACAGAAGAAGGGTTCCACCGAACAGAAGTAGCTGGAAAGAAAGAGGCACCATAACCAGCAAGTTTGAAATTTCCAAGACGATACGCAACTTTGTGTGAGAACAGGCACCTTTATGGCTACGAGGAGACGCAAGGATGGGAATTGCGAGAGGTCCACTCTCCCGAGCATATATGCCGCTGGTAAGTACCGTATATGAAAAGAGATTGAGGGTCAAGAGAGTTTGAAAGTAGGAGACAGTTTATTAGTCTCTTAGCTTTAGACTCAACCTTTCAATAGAAGGATGGAGCCAGAGCCCCCCCCCCTCCCCAAATGTGAGAACAGTACTCCATACAAAGGCGAAAAAGGCCCTTATATAACTGGAGTATCTGTGCAGAGAAAAAATTCCTGCACTCCAATAACTCTCTAATACTTTATTCCTCATTTATCAATTCTTTTCACAACCTAACCGAACCATAAGATTGTCCATGCTCACACACATTGAACTTATTCTATATCCATTTTTATTCCAGACCATAGTCTCACTACTACCACATTAACACAGATAACAACATACCCTGCAATGTAAGACTCTAGCGCACATCAAGACTTAGTCAATTTACATCACCAGCCGCCTTTTAATTGCAGCAGCCACCTTCTGCCATTCACGTGACTTTTCCCTACTACAGTCTCTGCATCATCCGTCTTTTCATCTAACATATATCCTAAATCATTTAAAACTCAGAACAGTTGTTGCCAGCTGCTCACGCAAAACCAAATCTCCTGCATAAAATAAGGTAGGCACCCTCCACTCACCTCCATTCTCCATCATGCTAAAACCATCTTCTGCCACCCCATCTCTAATTCTTCATACCCCATCATATATATATATACTACATATATTATATATATATATAAATATATATATATATAAGTTGATATATATATATAATATATATATATAGTATATAATATTATATATAATAATTATATATATATAACTATATATATATATACGTAAACGGGTAAATTCGTCATGTGGGGCTATCGGACCATATGGGGCAATTCGGTCAGTGGCTCAATAGCCTATATGATGTAAAATATATCTTTTAATGTATATATAATGTATTTTATGTCTTAGGTATTAATTTTTATGAAACTATTTAATTTATCCATTAATTTTGTGATTTTTTTTTTTCTGAGCACTATAAAAATCGGAAAAATTTTAGGCTTATTGCTAAGAATCATAACAGTCAAAATAATTGTACTACAATATTGGTACCGTACCAGGATATAGTACTTAAAAATAGTTCATAACTAAATGCAATCGTTGGAGTCATTTAGGCAAGAATGTAAATATGTTTTTATTGTAAAAATTGTAACATGGGGCAATTCGTTCCAGGTTTAAAAATTTGCGGGGGCATCGGTCCCAGCATTGAAAATCTTCCTTAAATTTCAATTTTTTAAATATCTTTTTACAAAAGATGTCCGAATATAATGTTTAAAATAATTTTTATCAACTTTTAACAGCAAGATAGGTAGGTAAAGTTTTTCCACATAGGCCTAATTAACGGTGTACATGATTTTTTCAGCAAATGGGTCAACTTTACGCAAAGTAACACGCAGGGAGACAGATAGGGATACTGCTGATGAAGTTGCCAGACCCTTAAGCCGTTTTCGTTCTTGCATGGGTTCTTACGAAACGTAATATGTCCTAAAACCTCGCAGTTTTGCTTCGTTTGTCAAACAGCGTTTGCGTTCCTTGTTTTGTCAAACAGCGCAAAATCGAACAGAAATGCTCACCAAAGTAAGGAATTTCCTTAATTCTGTGTAAATATAAAATAAAAAATAATTGCAATCTTACAGAATTAATTCCTTACAGTCCGTTTTTGTCAAACAGCGCAAAGTCGTAAAAAAACGTCTCACCAAACGTAAAGAATTCCCTAATTCTGTGTAATATACAATATAGAAAAGAATTAAGGAAATTCCTTACGTTTGGTGACATTTTTTTTACGATTTTGCGTTGACAAAACAAAAGCAAAAACGAAAATTTAGTAGTTTTCAAACCCAATTCTTAAAATAATATTGTACATACCATTAATGTTTAAAAAGAGACCTAAAACACTTGAGCTTGCGTTCATTTTGTTAAAATACAAAAAAATCCGTAAAAAAAAACGTTCAAATCTAAAGAATTTCGCTATTCTTGTAAATACAGAATTAAAAAAAAATACAACCTTACAGAATAGGGAATTCTTACGTTAGCGAGCCTCTTTATTGATTTTTGCAAGTTTGCAAAAAGCGAACGCAAAATGTTAAATTTACACGTTTTTTCGAACTCAATTTTCTAAAATTGTACAAAAACGGGAAAATGTTTTAAACAAATAAAAATTCACTTATCATAGTTTACAGATAAAACACTTTAAGAGGATTCCTAGGATGTGAAAATTTGAAAGTGACCGGAATTGCCGCCGCCCCCCTCAAGAATCTGTGGGGCATTCGGTCCACGTACTTATCGGCTTTTATACTTAATCCTATATTAATATATTTTCCATTTACTATTCTACTCTAAAGGATATATAGTTAACAATATAAAAAAAAATTTCGAAAAAAAAAAAAAAAGTCTCCATAAACTTAGCATTTTGAGTACCCCTGATTTTGAACCGAATTGCCGTTTGAACGTGTATATATATACTATGTATATATATATATTATATATATATTATATATATATATATATATATATATATATAATATTATATACTATATATATTATATATATATATACATACAGTCAGTGGCCGTACCCGAGGGGGGGCAGGGGGCCTGGCCCCCTCCCTGAAATTTTTGACACTAACATTTTAAGTATCATATCCGTCAATAATCAAAGTTTAGAGGTTAAATTAAGTTTTATATAATTCGCGCGTCAGGAACAAATTGTTGGTAAGTAAGTTAGTTAAAACTAAACCTTGAAGCATCAGAGAAAATGCAACACTAGAATCACCATTCAGCCAGATTTTTAAGAATGTGTAAGGGCATCTGATCGTAAGTCCTTTAGTTTAAAACTAAACTTGAAGCATCAGAGAAAATCAACATTAGAACCAGCTGATTTTTGAAGAATATGTTAGCGTATCTGAACCTGAGCTGGGTATTGAAAATGCTGTGCCAAAAATTAACAAATTCCATAAAATACAGACCAGCATTCCTACTTCCGACCACAAACTTATTATCGCACATCCATTTGTTACCATTTTTGGATGATTTTAATTAATCAGCAATAGGAGAGAGGTTTTTTAAATCATAAAGAAATTAATCTTCCTGCAATTTGTGTCCAACGCGACAGTGTGGTAATGTGCTGTATGAGAACGATAAAGATTGTTGTACAACATTTTTAACAAGGAAGCATCTCGAAAGCGCCAATTGAAGTTAGCAAAAAGCAGAATGGGATTTATGGTCAGTTGAAAGTGGCCATCACAGTAAGATCGTCGCAAAAACAGTAATAGCTCGGACGAGTTTTTTTCGCAGTCACATTTCTATATTTAACATCTTCTTTGCAAATCTGGCTAATTTACCCTTGTCTAACTGCTCAGTAGAAGGAAGCTTTTCAACATTAAGACTTCTGAAACCCTACTTGAGAAATATTATTGGAGGTGAAAGACTTACTGGACTTACAAGCTAATATGGATGGTAAAATATGATATAAAAACTGAAGATGGTATCTCGGACTTTGCTCACTCTCTTGCCCTGCAATTAAATTTAACAAATTAAAAAGGTAAGATGATTTTAGTAATATATAAAAATTATTTCCCATTTTTTTCTTAGAAATTTTCCTATTTGGCCCTCCCACTTTGAATATATATATATAATATATATATATATATATTATAGTATATATTATATACTTATATAATCAATATTTACATCTATTATATATGAATATATAGTATATATATATATATATATAGTATATATATATATATATATATATATATATATATATATATATATATAATATACTAATATAGAAAGATAATGATTTTGTCCCTGGCCCCCGAGAAAAAATTTCTGATATGCACTGTTACTACGATATATATATAATATAATATATATTATAGTATATATATATACTATAAGTATATATATAGTATATATATATATATATATATCTAATATATTACTATATATACTATATACTATATATATATGATATATTAATAATCCTAGTGTATATATATTAGGTCTGCGAACTATTCCGACTGGATTATCCGTATCCGGTTTAACTTCAAGCTGGATAACGGTATCCTGCTAATTTCACTATCATATATATAGTACTACTATATTAATATATTATTATTTAATATATAATATAGTATATATACTATATATATAAATATATATAGTATAATATAATATATATATATATATTATATAATATATATATATAATTATAATATATATATATAGATATATATAATATATATTATATAAATAATATAATATATATTAATATATAATATATATATATATAATTAGTTATAATTTAATATTATGCATTTTGTGGCAGTAGTAATTTTGGTGAATTGAATAAGAAATGCAATGAAATCAGGGTATTTTAATTATTTCTTGAAGCAGGCCCAGCAGATAAGGTGATACATGAATTTTTGGTGAAGTAAAATAAATGAATGGGTTCTGTAAAGGATGGATTATAAGCGTATGACTAGGTATTAAAGCAAAATGTGAATGGAAATTTATA